>CM021317.1:7644265-7746313 GCA_010645155.1 Tigriopus japonicus
CAAAATGGGAAAAACTTGGATTCGCCAAAATGGGCTGAGCAGCACAGCACAGCCAACGGCCCTGTTTTGCCGCCCGCGGAATGATTTAAAACGCTCACTTGGAGCAACCTTGTGCATGTCTAATTATTTGAGCATTTTTATGTACAGTATTTTACCAACTATTTTGTCGAAAAAAAGCTAAATGAAATGCTGAGTTTTGTTTATTTTTTTTACCAATTTAGATTCCACTCCCTAGACATTACCTACTTTTGTAAGGATTTCCCTAAAAACTTGATGCCCAATAAGTGATGCAAAAACTAGTTTTTAATAATGTGTTATTTTGACGGCTACAACCTTTTATGAATTACAAATTCCAATTCCATAGGACTTATGAGGCGAAACAAGATTGGAAGAATAAGAGAGTAACAACTTACAGGAGCTTTTATGACATTGAAATTCAAACATTAATTTAACAATTAACCATTTCATGGTGAAATTGAAATTAAGATTGTCTCTTAAGGTTTGGAGTGGTATTTGTCAATTACTATAAGAAACTTAAAAATGAATATACTTTGGCTCAACTAAAATGTTTTTCTGATTTCTACCACCTGTAGAAGATCTGAAAGAGCTGCTGCGCAATTGACAAACAGACACCCTCCCAACCTTGTGTTGACTACCCATGAACACAAAGCTTTGCACAATTTCCGATTCATTTCTCAGGTTGTCAAGAAGTCGTTGGTGACCTTTGTGAACAAGCATCTGAATAAGATCAACTTGGATGTGTATGATCTGGATGCCCAATTCTCGGACGGAGTGTTCCTGTGCCTTCTCATGGGCCTGTTGGAAGGCTATTTTGTTCCACTCTACGACTTCCATCTCACCCCACAGGTAAACCATTACTTCCTTACTGACGTACTCTTTTGCCTTGTGACGAGAAGCACACTTGGTTTCAAGCCTCTCTATTCATCTCGTGACTGACTGACGTTCCCACCCACGCAAACATAGACGTGAAAGACCAAGATAAAGTTTTTGGCCCCTTGTGACATTTCTTGAACATTGTCCCCTACATATTTGTGGCACTGTGACTGAATGGATGGAGTTACCAAAGCCCTCGTCAAAAGACTTTTTGAAGTAAGGATTGTTGGAGGCGTAACAAGTTCCGGAAATAGCTTGGAAAACTTTTTTCAGGGAATCCCCACTGAAGACAAAGCCTTTTCCTCTAGCAACTGAGAAACAAATTGTTCATGGGGAAAGGAAAAAGAGAATCTTAGGACAGCTCAAGATGGGCTTGGACCCTTCAGAGCACCTTGAGGCCCACATTGATTCATTAAGAGATTAGAAAGAAGAATTGCATTACCTTGTCTGCACCTGTGTTGTCCCTTTTTTGGGGGGAAAGGCTCTTTTAGCTTCAGGGATCAATCTATTTGACCTCGAGGTAGGGATGGGTGATACCGGCAATTTCGCCCTCAACACCGACACCGGTGTCGAAGTTTCCCATCGACACCAGTTTTTCAAATTAGGATTCGGGCTCTAAAACTCATCCAAGGTATTGAAAATTGTACAAAAGGTTCCATCCGTCTTGATGGCCCTTCATCTCTAAATAAAGAGGAAACATCTATACTTCGAAGCTGGGGAGGAAATTGATATTTTCTCTCGCGTTTCTTGAGAACGTTGTTGTGAATCCGTCCAACTTAAAATCTAAATTAATCGCATGATTCTCTTTTTTAAATAAATTAGTTTCATGAGCCTAGTATTTACTTATAAAGAAATAGTAATGACGACGGTCCAAGTATGTAATTTGAGGTTTCTATGGCTTGATAAGAGATTGACAAAAGAAAAAAATCTTTGCTTGGTTCATAGCTCATGTTGTAAAAATCAACAAGCAAAATAGGCACGATCGCACGTTCTTTTGGTACAAAAATATCTGAAGCAACTGGGCTAAAAATAAAACAGGTGCTTATCAGAGATATGGAGTGATAATTGGGACATGACATGTAACTTGATTGGAATTCATTTCTGTCTATTATCGACAGATCCAGACGGTGGTCAATAATTCAAAGGAGGCAATTTCATACATTTCTATTGTCTGAGCATCTCATTGGATCCATCAAAATCCTGAGTTTTCAAGCAATATAATACAGTTACTCAACAGAAACGATATTGGAGAGGAGGCGCCATTCCATAAAACCAAGAATTGCAACCAAAATGAAGATTTCTGGAACCCGTTTCACTTTCAAGCACAAAAGCTAACGTTGATAGCACTGCCAAAAAACAATTGTTACATGAACCTTGTTGCCATGATCAACCTTGCTTGACAATGCCCAAAGTGCTAGAAGAACATTTTTAAAACTGGCTTACCCCATACATATTTCTGTTTCAAACTGAATATTGTCAAGTGTGGTTCAACCTCAATTGTTTAATTGTTTTGTAGAGACATATAGTAAAAGACTTGGAAATCCAAATAATATCATTTTTTATATAATATATTCACCCACCTTCCCACGCAAGTCCGATCTGGACAAATCTGTGCTGGGTTTGGAAGGATTGAAATACTTCCAGAGATTTCTCCGCATATTCTCAACATGATTAATTCGGAATTGAGGCTTGCTGAAGATCAAAATCTATATTTAGCTTCAAATTGCATCGAACCGTTTATCAAATGTTGCTACTTCTCAACCGTTTTCTTGGGTATGATTGGCTTTTCCTTTATAGAATGCTGCATATAAATACAGTCATGTTCTATTTTCCTCTCTACGGCGAAGATCTGCATGAAGGTATAAAATATACGAATGTGTTCTCAAAATAGCTTTGAATTTAGAGCTCAACGTTCCAAGCGCTAGAGACTCCTACGTTCTGTAAAACTAATTTTCTATGTTGCCATGTCAAAGTCATCACATGACTACTAAACACGATCCTTTTGCTTCTATTTTTAGTCCTTTGAAGAGAAGGTCGCCAATGTTGGACTGGCCTTTGAGTTGATGCAAGATGGTGGCCTACCCAAACCCAAGGCCAGACCTGAGGACATTGTCAATTTAGATCTCAAGTCTACACTGAGGGTGCTTTACAACCTCTTTACTAAGTATAAGCATCTTAGTTAATCATCGAGAGGAATCTGATGGCCAGAGCCACCCTTCTTCCTTATCCATGGAAGATCCAAAGTCTAACCCTGCTCTGTTATTAATATTAACCTGACTGAAACCCATTCACGTGCCTTGTGCTTCTCCTTATATGGAGAAATATTTCTATTTTGATGGAGGTTGTATGTTAACGTTTAAAGAAGAAAATTTAGAGTGGATCAGAATGCAAGTTCAACCCAAAAAGGTCGCATGTTAACGACAATAATTGAAATAGCTCTAGAAGTCCAATTGAACGTCTTCAAGTATACTCTCAGTAAAGCAGCTCCATTTGAAATGTAGCTTCTACATTTAATGGTATGCTACGAGTAAATTATAACGTTGGACTAATTTGTTTCCATTTTAATTGTTAAGTGAGTAGTTGAGGGAACCAATAAGTTTAATGGGAGCAAAAATAATGATCAGAAAGTATGCTCAAGCATGGTTATTTTTCCTGGAATCTTTTTCCTTGCACAATGCTTCATGGCGAACTCAATTACTTGCTTCTTGACGTGAACTTGTAACCTAGGCTTGAAACCCTGAGAGTATACTTGATTTTGGTCTACTCTAATTCTTTTTTATGAACGCAAACATGCAATCTTATCTTATGTATTGGTGCTAATGGAGAGGCTACTTCATAATGTTTATATTCCCTAATATCTACTAGTCCGTAAATATACATATATTCTAACCACTATTAAATTAGTTGTTGTTGCGTTATTGGATCCGCTGACAATTGTTGCTCTGAGCAAATTGGTCGTCGTCAATTGGTTCGTTCCTCATTTGGCACTCGTAACGACGACCTTCTATTGTGACGACGTCCACAAAGTCGAATTGGCCTCCATCTGTTCCAACGTGATATAGAGCAACGCCTGCAACATACGCAAATGTAATTGGAGAGTTAAAAATAAGTTTGAAGTGAGTTCTGTGAGACAGGCCAAACTTCCGTGAGGATCTTCTTGAAGGCCGTTGACAAATTTTGAGGAAAATTGCTCGTATTCGATCTCTTTCTTATCTAACAAGTTTATTGGATATCTTAAGGTGATCATAATTGTTCTACTGCCTTTAATTAGGCAATTATAGAACTTGACGGCAAACATACCAGTTAAGGATTCCGGTCAAGAGTTTTGAAAGAGCCAAACTAGGTCAGAAATGGCAGCTGGTAGCTTTAGAATTTCAAAGAGAGTTAATAGAATCGACAAAGGCCATCTCGTTGAGTGTGTTTTTCATTGCCTGCCAAATTTTCTTTTTTAACTTGCGTGGGATCTGTATGAAAAGATATCCACATGAAATGAAATAAAACATAAAAAACAGAAGACTTTTTTTTCAGGATTATTAATGAAATGTCTGTCTTGTACGCAATGTCAAAATGCATGTATTCATCGAAGGTCTTATGTTTGATCATTGTTTATCATTAAGCAAAAACATGAAGGTGACCAAAACTTCAAAAGGAATTAATCAGGACTGTTTTGGTTGAACGTAAGTATATAACGTGACAATGAATTTAAAATGACACTCCATGATCAAGACAATGACAGGCTTATTGGCGAAATTACAGGGTCATCCGTATTTAGTGTCCCATGCCAAATAAAGAATTACACGAAACTCAATAATGTCACACTATTATTGAAGATATATCAGTTAAATGAAACATCTTTTGGTATACTTGAAGCAAGACTTAGTAAAATTGATCGCCTTGTTTAGAAACTATGATTTTGTATCCAATGATGGCTCTCACACTCAAATTATGCAGCGTCTAGTCTGAAAAATTATTCTATCTTTGACAACCTATTCCAAAGCTGTAAAGTGACTGAATACCTCCACTTTTCCTGATATTTTCCCAAAAAAGTCGCTTTTGCATCTTGCTTTGTCAAAAATTAGCGCTAAAATCTAAGGGACGATAATTTTGCACCACCCTGTACACAAGCAAATCATAGATGTACATATATAATCATGAATCGTCTTGTGTTGTACCTTTTACACGCCAAAGGCAAAATGTGTCTGTGATTTCAAAGTTTGTCGAGCAAAAGTTCCTCTTGCATTTTCCCCCCGTCTAAATTCCGCATATCTCCCTGATTTTTATGACTCAGCTGTGAAAACTGATTAGAGTAAAACAATCTCTTACTCATGAATTCGGCATTTTCACCCATGTTCTGTATCTCGAAAGCGTCGCACTCTCCAATATCTGGACCATCCAGAAAATCAATCGACCCCGTATTGTACCTTCCGGGAAGAGTGTCAGTGAAGCAGCATTCACTTTGGCCGCAAACCTAAAATAAATAAAATTTGATTAGGGTTGGTCTACACGTCAAATAATTCATCCAAGAATATGACAAATATTTGCCGAAAGGTTCAAAATGCTTAGTGAACAGTGGAAGTGGAGAGCACTAAAAGTTAGGTTTAACTAAACGTTTTTTATCGCAGATTGAGGCACACTTCGAAGTCACAGATGCATTTTTCCATTGGCAAGTAAGGAGGTCTCCAGAAGAGGTTGCGAGATTGTACATCTGTGATTTCAAACTTCACCTCAAACTGCGATGTAAAATTTGTCGTGCAACTGTACTTTAAGGATGACTCCTACACGGACCATTTTGACAAATCTTTGTCAAATATTTTGATGAATTATTTGACCTGTAGACCAGTCTTTAGTTCAATAAAATTCTAGTATTTCATTTTAAAGATATGTGTACGTACCTTGGCTGCAATATGTCCTAGTTTGGTCATACCACACGAGTTGCATTCGGCAGTTTGGATCCAGATTTCTTTGATCGTGTCCAAACTTGTTCCCAATGAACTCATTAGAAGTAAACAGAAGAGAGTTGCTCCATTGAATTTCTGCATCGTCGATCTTCTCAGAATACTGAATTAGAAACCGATGATCACGTTGTTTCATGTTACAAAAGACAAAAGATAAGAGGACCTTTTCAATTCATAAACAAACCTCAGGCCCAGGAAATTGCCTTTTTAGTCTTCCAGGAAAAAATTGCATTTTAAACAGGATTCAATATCTAAGAATACTTGGGGGCGGGAAAAGTGCAAAGTTTGATGTCATAGAAACGAGGATGTGACGATAGTCGTAGAACTAACTATTAAAAGGGGAACAAATTTTGCTCATCAAAGTCAACAATGGAATTGACTTTTTCCAAAGGCAATTGTGATTGCAGGTCTTTGTTATAACATTTTGTTCGAATTCTTTTATGAAGCGCAGGTTTGCAACAATCTCAAAAATTGGACTTGCCTTTTAAATAAAAAACAAGATTTTTATCCGCCATCTAGATAGCAGTTTAATACAGTGTGGCACGATGGTTTGAATAAATCAACTTTGGACATTTAAAAAAAATGTTTAAAAGTTATCGTTTTTACTCTTTATCAAGAGAGGTGCGCTAAAAGATAAAAATAGCAAGCAAATGATTGACTTATTTGACAAGCGAACCTTTGTTGTTTTGATAAATAAAAACGCACGATCGTGACAGACGAAAAACTTTTATGTCACACTGTATCTTTGAATAAGAAGTCATATTTCAGTTGTATTATTTCAAATTACTACAGTTAATTCGAATGAACAAGTTTAACGCTCGTTATTAATTCGAGATTTTGATTAAGATATGATCATTGTAGTTATTTGACCCCAACCTCGTGTTGATTATGATATCCGAAAAAATAACTTGCCACCCTCAACTTAAGTAGAAATGAGATGATTATAATTATTCGATTACCATATCAATGATATGATAAAGGGATAAACCGCATATTTTCTTTTAAATTTGCAAGTTTTGGGGCTTTGGAAATCAAAAAAAGTCCACCAAACGCACAACTAATCAGATTTATCCTTGAAGTAATCCAAGATGACCAAGCATTATCCATATTCTGTCAATGGATCAAGGCTCTCATGCCGAACAATGGAGATCGGTTTTATCTGTTTTAGTAAATTTCGAAGCAATTTTAGTTCGAGTCACTCATTAAATTGGTTTTGAATGTTTGGTCTATATTTCATTGACTTAAAAGACAACACAGTCCCCAGGCTTAGAAATGACAAAAGAGGTTCCATCCAAAAAGATATTCTCAAAGAAACACTCTGCAGTTTGAACCATGTTGTTGGTGTCCCGAACCTCAATCTTGATCGAGTCGATTTGAGCACCGTCAGTTCCTCCATGGTAGAGTCCAACCTCTGTAAAAGTAGGATAACTTGTATTTATGACAAGGACATTTTCAAGACTTTTTGCTAAAAACGTCGACCAATTTTTTTGTTGCCCTCGTTGTTGTTAAGCCGTTAAACAATTTTTTATCATGTGGCACTCCAGTTTTTTAAACACATGTTTTTGCTTTTGAAAGAACTTTTGAGGGAACGTTTCTTTCATGGGTTTTTGACTCTGATTTCTTGACATGAAAATGCCCCTTTTGTTACTTAAAGGTGATTATAACATTTGTGTGAAGGACCTTTAAAGACCAGGGCCAATAATAAAAACCATGTATTTTCATGTTCTTTTGCTCATTTATGAATCTTGCTCCACAATCAAAAAAAAGTTGACATCGTTACAACTATTCGATCAAGAACCATTCCTTCTGGTTCTTTTGGGCAACTTCCTTAATCAGTACTCATTTTAAATTCTTAAACCATAATTTTGGATCATATAACTAAGGTTCCAGGAGACATTATCCATGCATTTAGGGATACAAATCATCATTCAAAATACTCACGGACGTTTTCTTCCGAAATTGTTCCGATATCAAAATTATCACAATCGCCAATGCCAATTCCATCGAAAACGTAGGCACCGCAATCGTCGAAAACGTTACCCAAATGGCTCGTGTAGCAACACCCCTTGGGCCCACAAATCTACCCAAGGAAAACGAAAAACCCAAATATACTGTAAGTAAGTACTTCAGTGTCTCTGAGACTTTTGAGACCTACCTTGGTGGCAATATATCCAAATGGGGTCATTCCACATTGATCACAGCAAGCCACGACGACACCCACATTCTGGACAAGGGCTTCTTGAGCTTGCGTTTCAATCACAGAACAACTGACCAGAAAACCAAGAAGGATTGGAAGAGCCACATGCTTGATATGAGCCATCTTTGAAGATGATTTTAATGACCACGGATTTTTGATTTGAGGTTCGACTTTTGCTCAAGATAGCCTTTGTTTGCAACTTGCACTTATCTGCACTTGGGTCAAGGCTTTATAGGTACTTTAAGTTCAATGAGTGAGTCAGGACTATTTGTGAAGGTGAGATAATTGGCTGTAATAACAATTAATCATTGTGAGTGACCTTTTGAAATGATCGATCTTTGACATTTACGTAGATATTGCTCACAAATCAAAAGTCATTACTAGAGCGGACAAACATAAAAAAAACATATTTTTTAAAGAGAGAGAACGATTAGAGAGCGAAAATGTTCTATATTTTAAGTATATTTTAAAGACAAAAACATGGAAAAATTGATCAGAACATCCAAAAATATTCGCACTATAAAAGTTCTCTTGGAAATATCTGCACGAAAATATGAGAAAAAATTGAATTAAAAAGATTGATATCGTGAGTATTTTGAATGATGATTTGTATCCCTAAATGTATATATATTGTCTCCTGGAAACTTAGTTATATGATATCAAAAGCCAATCAAAGAAAGTATTACTTTAAAATAACGACCCATAAAGACATATTAAAAGTAATTGACAAACTTCCAAATAAATCTAGCTCCGGAATAGATGAGCTCTCCAATATAGTCCTAAAAGGCATCAAAAACGAAATTGTTAGCCCACTAACTAAATTGATTAACATATCCCTTGTGACGGGATATGTGCCAATCGGCTGGAAAACAACAAAAGTCGGGCCTTTCTACAAGAGTGGTAACAAAGAAGATCCATCAAATTATCGACCTATGGGAGTGATTACCGTATCATTTTACGGACCTGCTGCCGTCTCTAACTGCCGTTAGCAGTGTAGGCTTGCCAAAAAATCTCAGTTTTCAAGGGTCAGATTTTCGGAAAATGTTGCATTTATGGGCAATGGCATGGTTAATGTATGTTGAGAAGTATTGCAAAGTAATTTGAAAACAAATGGAGCAATTAGAAGCCTTCAATTAAACAAATTATTTGTTTTTTGGTTTAGTTGCCCCAGGAACCGATCTCCTCTGGCCATCTTGTTATTCAAAGTCGGGCAATCCTAATTTCAAAGTTCGGAAGAACCCTCTCAACTTATGTAGCGAAATTTTAGATAAAAACAACAAAACATACTTTTTTTGCAAGTACAATGTCAAGAATTGCTTCAAGTTGTGCAGATAAGAAAGGTATTGTTGCAATCACCAGGCCTAAATCTTCGTTTTAGTTACCTCGCACGCTCATCAGTATGGACGGGCAAATAGTGTAAAAAGATTTTTGGTAACATAAACCCATTTTTTCTGCACTTTTGCACTTTTCACCTTTATTTGCACTTTTTATTTACGTTTTTGGCCAAAATTGACAAATTGTTAAGAAAATGTAGTGGCTTTTGTAAGAATTTTTAGTTTCAAGATCAAATTTTGAACTAGTCAAAAAAGCTTGTATTTGCAATCAACCATTCTTAGCACCTTGAAGAAATATATGCATTTCAGACGCAAAACTCACACTTTATTCACCATCTTGGCTTTAACTACAACATCCTGTTTACTAAACTAAATATTAAACAAAAGAATCTCATTGCAGGCAACCAACAAATAGCAAACCTAAAGAAACTCATGTTATGGTAATGGAATGATCTATAAACAATATAGATTGCAGAATTAGGTTTGTTGCCTACAAAGATCACTATTTCTAAAAAAGGCCGTTATAAACTTAAAATCATCAAGCTAAGGATACATCAATGTAGCACTACACATTGTTTAATTGACTTGGAGATATTACTTTTAAGTTCCAAAAGTATTTGAGAACAGTTTTGATGTGATGAGACAATGAATGCCACATTTGAAATTGAGTTCTGGTAATTAGGCCATGGGCCAAATATTGAAGTAATGTCACTAAAAACTTGCTTAAAACACATTTTTGACTATTTTCTTTGATGCAATTGCTAGGCACACGTGGGTATTTTTCTTTTTTTGTTCAATTTTCAATGTCTGTTTTTGAACAACTTGAAGGACGAAAACGGAGTGATGTAAAGCCATATAAAACAATTGCTAAATATATTTCGACAATATTTTAGGTACATACATCCACAAGACCACCTTAGGAATGAAAAATTCAGAAGATTGATGACTAGAGTATTTTTAATGACTTTACATCCTTTTTGCTAGTGACCTAATTAATAGAACTCTATTACTTGTGCGGCATTGTCTCTTCACCTCAAACTAGTCTCAAATGTCTTTAGAACTTGTAAATGACTTCTCCTGCTCAATTAGGAGCCGTGGGTACTCCATGAATGACGTTTTAAGTCCAAAAAGAAGTTATTTGCTCTTTTTTGGCATTTATTTGCACTTTTTTGACACTTATTTGCTCTTTTTTCGACATTTATTTGTTCCTTTTTGACATTAATTTGCTCTTTTTTCGACATTTATTTGTTCCTTTTTGACATTAATTTGCCTTTTCAACATTTTTCTGCACTTTGTTTTGCACTTTTGGGCACATTTTTTTGCAGCTTTTGGTAACTAAAAGGGTAAGATTACTTGCACTTTCTGCCCGTCCCGACTCATCAGAAACACAGGTCTTCCGAACTTTTTTTCCCGCCAAAAATGATGACGTCACTAGTAATTGCTGTAATTAGCATAATGCCTTCCCTGTCGAAAATTCTGGAAAAAATCGTATATCAGCAAATTTTTGCCCCTTTTGCGGAAAATCATTTGACTGATTTCCAGTTTGGATTTAGGCCCAATCATAGAACAAGTCACGCTGTGCATAGTTTCCTCGAAAATATGAGGAAAGAAAATAACCATAAATACTCAGTCGGAATATTCCTGGACCTGAAGAAGGCCTTCGACATTGTGAACCACGACATCACATTCTTGTTACAAAGATGGCAAAATATGGGTACAGTGAAAATATATTGAGATGGACTAGGGACTATCTCTCCTTAAGGCAACAACGAGTAGATCTCGACGGGGTATCGTCTTATTTCACAAGCACATGTGATGTGCCACAAGGAAGTGTCTTGGGCCCATTATTTTTCTTAATTTATATTAATGACCTTCCTAGAACGACGAGTTCCAAATTCACGATATTCGCCGACGACACAACGTTACAGCACTTCGGGAGTAACCTTAAACAATTGGAACAGGAATGTAATCGATCTTTAATGGAAATTTCCTCCTGGTTGTTAACTAACAGACTTGTTTTGAATATAGAAAAGACGAGATTTATTTTGTTTAGTCCACGGAATGTTGGAAATAATTTGAGTTTGTCGCTTAATTGGACAAAAATAACTCGAGTAGGATCAAAATGCAAAGAAAAATTTAGATTTTTAGGGTTACTTATCGACGAGCAATTAACTTGGAAAGAGCAAATTCGGTATGAGGGCTCAAGCGTCCACAAAATCATGTTCACTTTTTTCTTAGCTAAACAACTAATTCCCAAACTCTTGAAGATATTACTAAATAACACCTTAATCAAATCCAGATTAGAATACGAGATAGAATTCCATGGCGATAGACCGGCAGTACAAGGCTTACTCGTCTTACAAAAGAAGGCGGTAAGATGGATTATGAGAGCTAAGAGTCGCTCACACACAGGAAGTATTTTCAAAACATTTAACATCCTAAAAATCCATGACTTAATGAAAGTCAAGCGTCTAAAATTCTTATATAGCTGCCTCACTAATCAAACGCCGTCTATTATTAATCATTATACGTTCAAAGAGAAGAGGGGGGATCAATACCTATACTTTGATTTACCAAAAATGCGACTTGAATGGCGTAAGAAATTTCCTGGTTACTCTTTTCCACAAGCCTGGAACGAACATCTTTCACAAGTTAAAATTGACCTGTTGGCACTAAACACAATTAAGACATGGGCCTTACATTTGACGGAGGGAATCACGAGGGCATACTCTTCCAACTGCACCTTAATGAATTGTTATTCCTGCAACAGTACGATAGACGACACCTCGGGTACATCCTGATATATCCCTCCATCTTTTTGGTTTGGGATAAAAAAAAAGAAAGTTAAAACGTCAAGCTCAATTATCTCCAATGATTCTCTTAAGGAATCAGTAAGGGTTTCCCACGAAAACAAGCCATTTGGCTTATGGGTAACCTTGGGATCGCGGCGAAAAATATCATGCTACCTATCACATCATGCCCACGTCCCTCAATAAAAATCAATCAATCAATATCATTCAAATCAGGAAGGCCTGGGAAAATCGGAAAAAAACTAAACAGCCTTTTTAAGCTCGTTCCTTGGGCACAAAAAGTTTTTTTGACTTGATTTTTTGTCTGAACTTGTCACTTTTTAGGCCAAAATTATTTCAGCACTTATTTTTGTTCGACAATTTATTGTTCTCGCCTTTTAGATCGTTATGAATTTGTAGGAAAATGTCGCCTTCACAACTACTGATGTGTTTCGAGTTGGATTTTTGGCAGAGTTTACCATTTTTGTTTTTAGGGTCAAAAATCTGACCACAACTAAACTTATCAACAAGCAATAGACCTTTTTGCCATAAAATATAGCAACACTGCCAACTCGAAATCCATTTTTATAACTATGGATGAAACTCAAATTCGAACTAGCTCGAGTGTTGCCAAATTGGTCCCTGTTTAGGTCTTTTCAAAAAGTACAATAAAACCTGCCCTTTTTAACAGCAATAAACTTCAGAGTCAAAACTGGCAGCACTCCTGGTTCGAAACACATCACTACTCACAATTGTTGAGCGGACAGTTAGAGCGACTAGACATGCGAATCAAGACCAACTTTTTTAAATTTGTTCAGGAAGCTAAAGGTTAATTTTTGTCCATATATGTATTAGATTAACCCTACATAATGCAAAAGCTTAAATTTGTGTTCTTCCTATCAGTGACTTACTTGGAGACTTAGTTGGAGCATTCAAATCCAAGGCATGGTCACCTAGTGACGTCCTGGTTCTTTCAAGGAAGTGACCACTAACAATAGCAAAAAATGACCCAAAAACATTACTGAATCCACCTTTGATTCATCAATTGCATGGTTGTCATTTGCCTGGTCACAAATTTCAAATATTCCCGCACTTTTGTCCACTCAACAGTTGGCGATGGGCGTCACGCTTTAACGATTACTCTTCCTCTAGTGTTTAATTGATCTCAATCTTAGATCAGTTATAATCACTAGATAGCGTGCAAGCTTTAGCCTGGCTGATTTGGCAAGCGGGGCGGAATGCGTTGAATTCATGAGGAAAATGTCGCCCTCACATCTGTTGACCGGGCAATTAGTGTGACCAAACGTGTGATTCAAGACTAACTTTTCAAAACTCGTTCTTGAAGGCACAAGTCAGTTTTTGTCCATATATGCATTGGATTAACGCTATATAACGCAAAAGCTTAAATTTCTGTTCTTCCTACCAATGACTTATTCAATGTATTGTCAAAAAAGTTCCTAGTTGTCGTACTCATATCCATGGCATGGTCACCTAGTGACGTCTTTGGTTCTTTCACGAAAGTGACCACCAGCAATGACAAAGAATGACCCAAAAACATTACTGAATTCCACATTTGACTCATCACTTGCATGGTTGACATTTGCCTGGTCACACATTTCAAATGTTCCCGCACATTTGTCCGCTCGACAGTTGGCGACCGGAGACACATTTTTAGGCTTACACTCGGTCTAGTATTAATAGAAGTCAATGATCTCAATGGAAGTTGTTTTGTGTTTCTCAACAAGTTTCAAGGCAATTTTTGATGGTCCCCTAAAACTGACCAGCTGCCCATAGAGGAATTTGGACATATGTAAACCCGAGAGAAATTTGTAGAATACACGGAATTTCGTTAGAATTTATGTTTACTTATGAGATTAAGTGATTTGAAAATGTATTGCTTAAGCGTGACTTACACAAATGTTTACAAAGTAACATTGTTCTCTTGTTGAGGATTTTTCACGCAAGAAAGAACTAGTGCAACATCTCAAAAAACATTTTTCCTACACACAAGAAATGTTCTTAAACCTTTTCTAAACCTCTTTCCAATTATTTTTCCTTAAGAATGTACAAATATGTTCAATTTCCCCTACAAATGACCCTTTGAAAGTTAGTTGGGCGAAATAAAGCTTTCACCAAACCAACAAACGAAAGTATGTCAGAAATTGAATGCAAGACATGTTGATTGTTGGGAATCCTCTAAAAACGAACAGCCAAAGCAGGATTTAATAATAATATTATTGGGCAGCATGAACTTTTTTATTACATCAAGAGTAATTCTTATATCAAGTGACGCTCTAAACTGAGTGCACAAATTTAACTAGCGCAAAAATTATCCTTTACCATGAGACATTCTTTTATCGAGTATTCTTAAAGCCAGGTTCAACTGTATTCAAGGAAGCTAGTATCCACGTGTAATGTACAAATACTGACGTTCCATTATATTACATTCCAACAAATAACACTGCTTTTAGAGCATCTTTTACGTTGTTCTTCTTTGACAAATGACGCAGTTCCCCAAAATGCTTTTGGATTAATTCACAATTCATAATTGAATTGTAAGTTAATTCAAGTTCCAAAGTAAAACGGGACAATGCATCAACTTTGTGACTACGAATAAGAATGCAACGAATTCTGTTGTGGAATTAAGCATGTGATACACGTCTTACTGCCTTAGAAAAGGCTTGAAACAAAAAAAGTATCGGAAAAATTGAAGTAATCAATTTCGGTGGGCACATAATTTGTTTTATTGACCGCCTTCTCCTTTTGTGAGACTTCCTCCAAGCCCCAAGAGGGCAGGTCCAAAATATTATTCACCTACAACTTACTTTATTACCCTACAAATCATTTTATTACCCTACCAATCACTTTATTGCCCTATGAATGAATCATGTCTTAACAAATATATCTCAGACGCACAATTACTTGCACGCCTGAAGCCCCGGTCTCATTGACGGGGAATGATCCACTGAAGAAGTCGTGGTAGGCTTTTATACCATGGCACTGCGTAGCCAACACACCTACTGATGTACTTGAGGTGAAAGGAGCTTGCTCCTAATACCAGTATTGAGTAAGCAAAGCATGCTAGTTGGATACACAGATCATATAATGACTAGATGTCGCATTGGCCCGCACCGTCGGCGAGAGAAAAGTGACACCACTTGGCCCAGCTGCGCTAGCTTCAAAATCTCAGGGCGACCGCGTGCTCAGAAGTAACGACGTTCGTTCGCCTCAAGAACAAAGTACGTACGGTACGTTGAGTTTGTTCAGGATTTGGCCACGCTGGCAAAATTTTGAAAAGTTCGAAATTCCCACTATTTTGGGGTGTAGTGTTATGTACCAGCTGATGAAGCAAAGTTGTCCACCTTTTTCTCGCACGAAGCGAGGTCTAGCCATTATATGGTCTGTGGTTGGATAGTACGAATGTCCGTGGTTGAACTGATTTTCAGGGTTGAAAAATTGTAACGGAAGTCCCAAAAAGGATAAGTTGGTCAACAAAATACCATATGCACCCACAAATGAAGGGAGTAATAGCCAAGATCCGATATCACTCGTTTCATTTTAATTGAAAGTCGCCAATAAAATGAAACTCCCTCCGCCGGATTTTGGCCATTACTCCCTTCCTTTGCAGGTGCATAAATAGTATTTGCTAGTACATTGGACGTTTTTTTTGATTGAAATCGTTCAAGATTCGAGTCAACAAACTCACTCAAAAGATAACTCTGGGATCTTTCATCAACGATTCACGGGTATATTCGCTACACCAAACGCAGGATTTGGGATATTATTCCATGTGGAAGCTTACATTAAGGAGAATGTTATACTCTAACTTCTTGGGTCGTATTTAGATATTTTCCAACCACACACTGAGATTCTAAATTTGGAACAAGAAGCACCGAATTACAGAAACTCAGAAACTCTTGCTTGTTAAAAGTTTTCTCACCATGCTTCAACTTAGTTGCTACTTGAAAAAAAAGGTTAAAAGAAAAAAAAACTTCGAATCAATTCCCCTAAAACAGTGACTCATCAGTAGGGGTGCAGATTTCTGGCAAATAAAACATGCCTTTTAGCCCAAAAAATGACAAACAAAAGCGTCCAAAATGGCAAATAAAATGGTATTTAAAACATAAAAGGCTAATAAAAGGTCAAATAGACCAAAAAAATGGACGGAAATTTACCATAATATGGGAAAATTGGCCACTAAATTCGGAAAATGAGCATTATCTTTCTTCATTAATAAAGTGGAATGCAAGTGTGTGAACATTTAACAAGAAATACATTTTGCTCCGTTGAATAATCAATACATTCTTTAAACAAAACATTTCGGGCAAAAAAATCTTTTTTTTTTGCCCAAAACGACAATTTTTTCATTGATTCGGCCACAAAACGACAAATTTTACATTTTATTGCCCAAAAACTGACAAATTTTGTATTTACTTACCCAAAAATGGCAAAACGTTGTTTTTGTTTAGAAAATATTTTTTGCTTGAAATCTGCACCTCTACTCATCATTCCACCAGGCTCCCTGTAATTACATCCAATATTTACTCCATTGGGATTCCTTGTAAAGAAAGTTTATCATTAGTGCCCGGAAAAATATTTGCTAAAAAGTGACAATATATCCAATATATATTTTCTTCAAAAGCTCAAAATATTTGGAAAAAAGCCGGATATTGAGGAAAAAAAAATTTTGACATGGCCATTCTTGGTATTTTTGTCTGTTTTCTCAGACAAAAAGACAGACCGATTCTCCAAATTTGTTTCTGGTGAAATTGATGCATTTGGCCGTTTTGGGGGGCAAACTTGACATGTAATTGATTTAAACAATACAATTTTGAATTTGCCTCAATAGCTGGCGCAGTTTTTTCGTGTATGACATTAGTTTTGCTTGTGAATGTCTAATCTTAGTACAAATGCCATTTTGTAGATTGTTGGGTTCATTTTGGGAAGGCTCTTTTGAGTATTGGTCATTCATTTCTTTTCCTCAATTTTGCCCGAAATATTTTTTTTTTGACTAGAATATTCGAGAAAATATTTGCTTTTTCCTTGAAATAGCCAAAATATTTAAAAAATCGAGGAAAAGTGGAAAATATTTTTAAAATATTCTATATTTAAAAGAAATATTTCCGGGCCCTAGGGATTAACTTTCTTTACAAGAAATCCTATTCCTTGGAGCTCTTATAAAAAATCCACAACCAGCCAAAATACGCAGATCCGCATTGGACATTTGTTTCGCTCAAGTTCTCTGATAACTTGTGGTTTGGAAGAACAACCTATGTATTCTGGTCAGAGCAACTTGGCTATCCAAAATCCCGTTTCTAGTAGGTTTCCCTCGTTACACAAGTTATTTGATTATGGAACCACCTATCAACAGAATCAAAAGCTAAAATCAGACCAAGATATTAGACAAGACACGCACAGGGTGAACCTTTGACCATAAAGCATGATGCATAATTTTAGCGAACCATGAACACCCTTGACTAATATATTCAGTTTCATCTCTCATGTTGTATTATAGACCCACTTGTGCGAATATTCTTTGAAAATTTAATGTTATTCACGCCATTATCGATAAAGATCGTCCTGCAAAAGATTAATGAAGAGTGATTCACATCTATGAGTATCTGTGGTCAAAGATGACTCGCCAAAGGATGTATTCGGAATTCTCTCACTGTCTTGTTACTACAATTAAATTCAAAGCTTGAAAAAACTTTTTTTTACAATGCAGTACACAAGGATTATTTCTGGAAATTGTCCTGATAAAAGCAATGGTCTTTACCATTGTCTACTTACACAAACCATGCCACTCTTTAGAGTCAAAACGTAGCATTGATCCGTGTTTCAAGTGTCACTCTGGTGTTCAAAAATCGAAATAAAGAAATTCATCATTTGTGACCAAATCGAGATCGAACACTTGAGAGATCTCGTCAAAAGACCATGAATTATGTCGTGATAGGCTTGTATTTCACTTCAAGATCAGCATGCTTGCAATTGGAGATGTTATTAGACAAGTTGCTCTCGACTTCCATTTTGGACCTTCTCAGAATATCCTCGACGTTGACGTAGATCGTCTTCAGGGAGATCATCGCAGAGACTCAAAATGGAAATGGCTTCAGATTGGGCCAAACTCTCATTGTCAGCTTTAAATTCCTCTCGGAGTTTCTCCAAAGCTGAAAAAGATTGGCTTTATGTAAAAACAAGAAGCACTGAATTTCTGGAGTGGGAGGCAAAAGGTGAGAATAATGATTTCTAGATAGGCTTTATTCAATTGCGTTCTTCTGCAGATGAGACCTGGCTTATGTTTAGTAGACTTCGTATTTCAAATTTCAGCTCAATCGGATGACGGAGTGAAAAGTTATGCCTTCTCTAAGTTATGATCTGAAGAGAGCATAGATCAAATGAGTTCGCCCTTTTGTGGTAAAAAAACACCAGAAAAGGGCTAATTTATTCATTCTCGGTAGGATTTGCACTTAACTTTGAGAGAGCATAACTTTTGACTCCAACGTTCGATTGAGCTGAAAATTGAAATACGTATTCTAGTGAACATAAGGAGGCACAAGAACTTAATTGATTTGATCCTACTGGAAATCATTATTCTTTTCGTTAGCCTCACAGTCCAATGAAATTCAGTGGGTCTTGGTTAAAACAACCCCAAGATTTGAACACATGTTATCTATCCAATCAGGATTTTAATCTTTTTTTACAAAAGCTGATCTTCAGATGTAGCTATTTAGGATCAATTTAGTTATATGATTTCAATTGATGTTCTGCAATGCTTTCTGTTCTTACAATGATAATGAACGTAATATTACATGAAGCGTAATTCAGACGCGAATTCAAAATTGAAAGAATTTTAATTTCTCAACAAAAGACTCGTTAGAAAAGTTCAACCTGTGTTATGGAGTTATTTTGTAGACATTTTTTCAAGGTTATTTTATGATGGCCTTGATTGAATCGATAACTAGTAAAGCGTTACGCTTGAAACAAGTTTCTATTTGCACTGAAGGCATTTTCATGGATGCGCTTTTGATGATTGAAAGATAACAAATACATCTTATGACGTAAAAAATATTTTTTTCCATAAATTTTAAATTTCCGTTAATCAAAGCAATCCTTCCAATTCTTGCACACAAATAATGGGGTAAAAATTGGATACCAAGATGTCATTCTTCATCCACAGCAGTGATCTTCTAGCGGAAGTTCTTCATTAAATCAACGGATGCTATTTACAGAACAAGAGTTCTAATCAACCCAAACTATCCAAAAATATGTTTGAATCGAGTATTTTGATGTCCAACCCGAACCGACTACTTCAGTTCGAGATCTCTTACGTGTGGGGCTTTTTCTTTCTGAAAAAGCTAATTTGGATGCCGTTACAGCTTCTCAAGAGCAGGCTAACCATTAGTATGAATGGTAAAAGTACCTCTTCGATAGTCCATCTCATCGAGATCAGCGGCTTTGAGTTCCTTAAGCTTTTGTCTAAAGTCCTTGAGGAGAGCCCTTCGTTTGGCGTTGGCTTCAATCTCCGTTTTCGTGCGAGGAATCCGGACTCGAACAAAGCAAGAGATGGTACAAACTGCAAGTCAACCAGAAAGCCACGAATAGTTTAGTACAGTATGTACGTTCGACTCTTCTAACCGTACTTTGAGAGGTTCTCATGCTACTGACTTGCAATCATAAAGGCGAGGGATATGATGAGGATGACATGCCAGACTCGAAATGAGCCAGAGAGATGGTCTTCCAAGAACAGATCAGTGTTGGTAAGAACATTTTGTACCACGTATTTCATGTTTAAGGCGTCCTCGGACATCTCTTGAGCTCCAGACTGAAATACGTCAAGGTATTTTGAAGAAGTGCTTTAAAAGACTCGAAGAAAGGACAATTAAGTGGGCAAAAAATAAATGGGATAGGTTGCAAAGCCACTCCCAAAAGGTTGCGAGGAATTCTATTACGCCATGGTTTTAGTTAAGGACCCCTTCATTTGATCTGTACTAAAAAACAAGAAGTTGTGTGACAAATATTGTGCCACAAATCAATCAAACAAGATTTCTTTTCCTCAAGTTTGGGTCTGTGTATTGAAAGGGTAAATCTTTATTTCAATTTTGAGCGAAACAGAACCTCAGTGTAAAAAGTTCTTCTTCCTCTCTCAAAACTCAGTACATAATCTGAAAAGGGCGAGCTCATTCACTTTATGCTTTGTTCAGTACATAACTTTGAGAAGGCATACTTTTCACTCTGAAGATAATAAAGTGAAAATTGGCAAATGGCGTCCACTTAACAGGAAGCTAGAGTGGTCGCGCGTACTAATGCGTTCTTATAAGAGCCGAATGTAAGTGCTTCCCCAGACGGCGTAGGTTCGAATCCTGTTGGGGGTCGGATTGAAGCTGGCGGGAGAAATACTTGTTTACAGGGAATCGCATTCCTTGCAGCAGTAGTAGAAAATCCGCAAAAAAAATCACTTGCAATTTCTCGATTACGCGGAACAAGATTGATTTCTTCTTAAAGGAAATTGCAATCCTTATAATTAGCCTCCTTGTCCAGATTTTGGTGGTTCTTGGCTTCAACTCATGACTCCAAATATTTTCCTGATTGGCCTTTTGAGACAGGATCATACGAATTGAACAATATTTTTTCCCTGATGACAACAGCCTTTCCACGTACGTAGAAAAGTGTTTGTTAGGTAAGAGCAGAATGACTATCGCTTATTGACAACGAAATATGCATTGTGGGCCATGATTGGCACAAAACAGGCTTCGCTTGGAACCGATGATGAATGGATCAAGGTTGTTTCAATTTGTGGATGGATGGATGGATGCTGGGTTGGTTGTCCGTTCCAGAAGAAAATATGTTTAACATGGATGTTTGTTTTTGTCATCAATGAAGGAACGGAAAAAGGCTCGAATGAGTGGAACAAAGCGATTGTTCGCATTTGCAGTACAGTGTGGTTTTTCCCGCCTTCTTATCACTCTTGGCCTTGAAGGCCGTTCCGTTTGTTGATTGGTCACGTAGTTCGGATTGGATGAATCTATAAAGCGCTTTCTTTCTCTTACCTCGGTTTCATTCTTCTGACAAGACACCATGTTCCCATTGGATCAACTCACTCGACACCAATGTTACTGTTCCTTTTTGTTTAAAGTCGGACGTTTTTGTTTGTTGTTCCCGACGTCAGGAATGCCCTGTGGGATGAGAAATGAGTACCTTCTCTGCTTGAACAACCTACATGAAGGGCTGTTCCATGGGACGACTCCACCCATTCATTACTCGGATAACTCGATTGCACTTGGTCCAAAGACTGTTTTATCAAGTTGAGCGGTGAAGAGGCTAAATTTTTCAACAACATAAGCACTATCACTATGAAGCATGGAAATATGTGTATATATTTGTTGTAAATATCATTAAAAAGTAGTATGGAGTCTAGTGCTACATACCATACGTTTGAGCATACAGGGTAGTCCATGATTAACGTCCCCTAGATTTTTGCACTAATTTGTGACTAAACAAGATTTCATAGCGATTTTTTGGTTTAAATATCAAGAACAGTAGAGGTATTTTCCAACACTTTGTTTCTGTCATCAAAGCAATTCAGTCATTATCAGGCTATTTAATGCTCAATCAAAGTTTTGACGATTTTTCAGTGTAGAGCAAGCGTAATTTGAGTGGGAGAGCCACCATGAATACAAAATCATAGTTTCTAAAGAAGTCAATCAGTGTTGTTAAGACATGCCATGAGTAACTTCAAGACGTTTTCTTAGCTTACTGTTTCTTTGACGCTAGTTGCGTTTCGAGCAATTTTTATTGTTGGACATGAGACACAAAATACGGACGACCCTGTAGCCTTGTTGCTGAAGTTGCGTTTGAATAACTTTCCAACCGTAGATAACTAAAGACTGATGGTTTCCACATGGTAACTATTTTTAGGTGGTTTATGTTGTTCACAGAGACCAGAATGTACGTAGTTAGGCTGTACTTGAAAACAATTTACAGAATAATGTTTCATTATAATTCTTGGGTGACATCAACAACGTTTCTTTTAAGTGCTCTTGAAGATCTACAACATGTCATCTATACATATTTCTTCTGCACTTATTTATATTTTGTCAAAAGCACATAATTGTGAAACCTAGTTTATGCCAAGAATTGTTGTTCTGTAGCCTGTTTGTTTTGATTTTCCGATGGTATTACATATTGAAATCATTAGATGTATCAAGGATTTCTTCCGTGGTCTATGGATGTATCCATTACACAACATATGTAAGGGACCTCAAATTATCTAGGGTATCACATTTTGACATCTTTAGGAGTAGGCTTTGGATCTGAAAAAGCTTTCTTTATATAGATGTTAAGGTGTACTTACCAATGACTCCATTTCAACCAATGTTGTTTACAAGCTTTGTTGGCATCAGTATGAGACAGCTCTTTTTTCGCTTTGTGTTCCTGCTCTCCGTAACCTTTGTTATTTGCTGCATCTGAAATGCAAATTCATGACCGCTTAACGTACGCGTCATTCTGCAAGAGCCACTTTTTGCCACTCTAGTGTGCAAAAAGACAAACGGAAAGAACAGATCAAAAATTCTTGCATGAAAAAGGCAACGTCCCATATTCAAAAAAGATTAAAAGGCATCGTAGTTGACGCCTCAAAATATATACACGGTGCGCCACTTAAAATCGGACAGAGGTTCGATAAAGGCCAGGCTAGCAGTGCCAATTTCAATTTTAGCGTGAAGACCCCCAAATCCACCTCATAGGCCAATCACTTGTTATTATTTTGAGGGGTTTTGGAGACTTCTGCTGTTTAAGCAAGAAAAAAGGCAACCAAGAAAGATGCTCGTAAAAAGATTGGTTATCCAGGGCTTGTCTATGAGGACCATTGTGTCAAGGCTTATTCAGATCTTAATCCAAGAACTTTACTTCTTAGGCCATTCTGGAGAAGAAGGTGGGGTGTAAAGGCTTAAATTTTTTGGCTTCCTTGGCTGCCGCCTTTTTAAGGTGCATGGACTAAAATTCCAGCAGAGCAGGTGCGGATCATTTGCTCATGTGTAGATAGGAGATTCAAGACCGTTGTTAAAAGCAATGGCCTCTGTGTCGAATAACTTAGTAATAGATCTGTTAAATAAAGTTGCAATCAACATCTTTTGTAACAAGGGATTTTTGATTCGACGGCTCTGTTCCCTCAAATTATCAATTATTGATGTCCGATTTTAAGTGGTGCACCCTGTAATCCCTCATCTGGACTCTCTTTGTATGCTTTGGAGTCTTTAAAGTACTTATCAGAGGCCTTTTTTGTAATTAACTTTAGATCAAATCCTAGAAAACAAACAAAAATCGATTGTCACAATTGCTTAGAAACAGTTGAAAACATAATGCATTTCCATTGAAATTGAACGGAGCAACTTTGAAAATCAGAAATGAGATGTAATAGAGATTTGGTTGGCTTTCGCAATCATAAAATGTGACATGTCCAGGTTGATCTAGTTGTCTATTGAATGCCCCTTTTACATTAGGGAGATTAATTTCCCCATGACCTGGAACTATGTTTTAGGAAGGCACCAAAAAGTGTCGTGGTCGTCGTCGTCGCCAGAATGGTTGAGCTGATTTTTTTGAATTCCATCGATCGAAAAACGTAAATAAAGGAGGAAAATGTTTTCCCCTTCCTTGAAAAAGATGAGGAAGAAAGCCAAAGAAAAACAGAAGCTTTATTTTCATCATCATTCTCCATGGTCAAGAAAGGTGTCGTGTTAGTGGATGCAATGGAAACGTATGGCTGTAACAATCCTTCTCGTTCATCTTTATTTAGCAGTCAAATATATGTATAGATATATATAGATATCGATATGGTCGAGAAAAAATTAACTCAGGTACGATATTGTGTGGTTCCAATTCAACCACTTGAAGCGGCGTGGTTAACTTTGAGGGGGAGGGGAAATCGAAGGGGTATGGGGGATTTTTTTCATATTTGGTTACTTTGTTTTCAAGAATGATCGAACAATTTTGAATCCAAAAAAATCATATTGCCAATTGTTGTTCTCGGGGGATGGGCGCTAGTTTGGCGGCATCCATGCCATATCCAACCATGGGATTGATTGAAGTTTGCTTGCTTGCAATCAAATTGCAAGAATCGTGTGGATTTGTTTGTGTTGTGTGTTTGTGTGCTCAAGGTCTTTGTTTTAATACTGACTCAAAAGAGGGAAAGGGGGCTAGGATTAACAAGGGGGAATTTCAAAAAGGGCAACTCAACTTAAGTGAATTAATTTGATCGTCTTGTTGGTGTTGTTATAGTTTTTTTGGTTGGTTGGTCAGTAAAGAACTTTACGTGGCATGGAGCGGAAATTGGTACATCTCGTTCTTGACGTCTTCACGACAGTAGAACACATACGCTCTAATTTCCGATCGGTTCTCCTTGTAGACACACCTTGTGTCAGAGCTACATTGACAGCTGAAGTAAGAGGGAAAAAACACATTTTAATGACTAATTTGACATTCCCATTGCTCTTCATTATTCAGTAAAAAAGGACCTCTGTAAGTATGGAAGAGGTCCATATTTACATGATGAGGCCGGAGCAACTCGTACTAGGCAAATGAATCGCATTGCGGATACTTACTAGGTGTTTTGGGTGTATTCATAGATGGGTCGAAGAGCACTGGCTGTTCGGGTGTGATATAGGGCCCATCCACATGGTACATTTCTCTGGCATTCTGGTTTCGAGTGGGTACCAATGATGTTAGCTAGGCGTCCACTCATTTCACGGTCATACTAGGAAACAAAAGAAATCTCAGCCATAAAACTTGTGCTCAACATTCCACAAAGTACAAAATTGTCTTGGTATTTCAATAATGGGAGCACCGCAAGAGTAACTAACATTCCAAGAACAATCATAAAATTCAACGCAGGCATTTGTGCTCTTGTACCTTCGATAGCTCTATTCTCTCATGAGAAACTCTAAGACAAACCATTCAATTGGCCACAATTTCCCATGGAATCGCCCGAATGCAGAATACACCTCAGTGTTACGCACTACCTACATTTTCAATGCAATGACTCACAGAAGGGGGCCCCTAAAAAGTTGTGAGTCATCATGGCGTGATTCTCGAATGGTACCATCGCTAGAACCAACCGCAAGTTTCCTCTTTTCTCCTGTGAAACTCTAGTGGAGGAGTGAGTCTCTCTCACCGATTTACCACCAAACCAGGAGGTCAATGTCCAATGTCCAAGGAAAGAGATAGAATCTCATCGAGGAATTGGCCTGAGGGAAATTTCTCTTTCAAGGTGAAGGCGATGGATAGATAGATGGATGCGACCAATCCTCGGCAAATCTGACCCCGAAAAAGTTCATTGATCTGGCCTCAAACGGTACTCCCAATCATGTCAAGTGTTTTAGATGTTCGCATCAGACCACAAAATAAGAAGGGTTGTTCAACGTACCTTGGAGGTGCGTGTCCGGGGATAAGCATGAACCAGACTGGAGATAAGGATCAAGCCAAGAAGGCCAAGGATCAGGAGCTTTGTGGGTTGATTCATCCCTGGGCGAGAGAGATTAAGACGCACTTAAAAGTTGAACAAGCTCTTGTCACGATCAAATGAGGACTCTCTCCGTGTGTGTCTGGATCAACTCTGGTCGCTCTCTGTCTGCGGGAATCGGGTGTGAGAGAATAAGTAGTGAATGAGGGAATCAAGGGGAGAAGTGAAGGGGAGGAAGTGTGTTTTCACGGCAAATGTTCACGTGTTTCTGGATTGAAAAGTCTCTTCCGAGGAATTCTTATAGCTTTTCTGGTGCAAGTGGCCCGCTTAAAAAGCAACTCGTCTCACAGGGTTGCCACTCTGGCTCGAAACTCGACAAGTTTCTTTTTGGAGTCCTCAAGTCTTGGCCAGGGATTCAGGAGCAGTTTTGGGAAAATCATCTCAAGACGTGCTTGGATCGTGGTAGACCTCAGATCTGAGGAATTGGCATCCCTGATTTGAGACATATGAAGACATGATGCCATCTCCAAAGCAGGTTACAACAGATGCCTCGCAATGCGCGAGGATTTTTCGAGAAGCGCGGAGCTGAGCCAACTAACCGGGCGTTGCGCCGCCATTCACCGTTCGGACGGTCCGTGGAGAAACAACAGCGCCAAGATGTGGGAAATTTGTTCCCACAAAAAAACCTAAATAAGAAATAGCTCCACAACTCAACTACGATGATCGACGAACGAGTATCCATGAATACATACGTTCAGACCAACATGTGGGCGCAGACAGTAATAGTACTTGAAAATACCAGTTCGATCAATTGACCTAGAGAGTCTCCCAAAATGTGGAATGTACTTCCAGTCATTGATTGCGTCACTCGTTGTTTTGCGTCGATCACGCCCAATCTCAACGCTCGACTTTAGAAGCATTTTTTTTAATCCTTTATCCTTTTACAAACGTTTTTCGTACCTGACAACCCTATCTAATCTATCGTTAACCAAGGGATTCAAGATAATGTTGGCCAAGGTGCATGAAGCCTTCTTTTTTGAAAGCCAAGATTCGAAGCCGGAGGCCAATTATAAAAACTCTCACGAAGGAAACTGCTATTTTTTGCAACAGGAGACTTTTTATCCGAATGCACTCGTTTTGGCAGGCACGAACATTGTTAGCTACTCTCTCTACGCCAGATTTCAGGGCGACAAGCAGTCTGAGAGATTCATTTGAGACTCTCCTAAAGAGCCCCTAAATTCTGGTCGAGATGGTCTGAGAACCGAAATCACACTAAATCCACATCGCCTTTCAATCTAGATGCATTTAAGTCATGTGCCCCAAAAAAATATTCTTACTGAGATTCGTGTTTCTTGGAGCTTTGACGAGAATGCCTGGATTACCTCTGCTTGGAAACAATGAGTTCATCAGCTTATTGGCTTCCACGGATTGCATACTCATTCAGAAACACGAGGGATGCCTGAGTTTTTAGACCCTTTTAAAATTTGAAATGACAGCCGGAGCAATTGGAATCGGGCATGGGTAATGGCCCATCCCAAAGGTAAGGCAACAAAGAGCCAATCTTAAACTGACAAGAAACGATGAAGCACCTCTGTTGCTACCTGAAACTTTGAACACAGACTCCTCAATCATTGAACAAGACGATCTGGACACGGCATTTCAACCCAATATATGGATGGTTCTCGAGGTCCAAGTTGTATAAAGTCAGATCGTCTAATATATGAACGTCGATTTGCCTGCAAGCTACACTTAACCTCTAGAATCCCTTGATCGCTTGGCATCCGTGATCACAGATATATCAGCCCTAAAAAGCGTCTTATGATGTCTTTGGAGCTCAAAATACGTCGTGGTAGAAAACAAAAAACGTTGGTGGAACTGGGTTCCCAATGGTTTGATGAGTCATTGGACAAGAAGGCATTTTCAATTCACTCGGCTTGGATTACAAATATATGGGACAAGTCAATGTCAGGGCAACCACAACGTTTCCAGCCTTGGGAAAGACATGTTGGATTGGTAACATTGACTTGTGCGAGAATTTGCTTTTCCCCTGATTAGAATGAGCGGTTGGTCGAAGGAAGAAGGAAACGTTTTCTCATTTCAATCCCCCTCAAGGAGATGGATGATGCACTTCAAATGCATTCATAGAGGTATACTCACAAAGATCAAGAGCAAAGATTTCCTCCAAGCATGACGAGGCAACAATGTGTTTCTTGGGTAGAGGGTTTCATGAAAAAAAAACAATTGTTCAAAAAACTTTTAATTGTACAAATGTTGAACAAAATTGCTAAACTTTCAGCAACACTGTATGTCACAATATATAAATCATTTATTTACTTTTAAGGAATCACATCCCCCTGTCTTAACATGACTACTACACCAACACAAAAAAATAGTGATCGCCCAAAGACAACACCATCTCAATTTCATTTCACTTGGCATATTTCTTTGCACAGATGGTTTGAAAGCACCTGACGTTACACTAAGATAAGAATTGAAATGCAACTTAATCAAGCACATTTTCTCTCCACATTTGTAAGACTTTTTAGCATCGATTTGCATCTTTTGCCTCTTGATTGTGTTAACTTGTATTATCGTTGGTCACATGTTTGGACCAAAGTTGGCGGGAAAGGTTTAGTGATCATAAAAAGGTGTCACTTCCTTGCTTAAGAGTCCTTGCTCAACCATACCAAGAATGAATTTTGATTGAACATCATTGCCTTCCATGATACTACTTTGTGTGGCTTTTTAGATACAAGTAGTCCGTGATAAAACGGATAGGTTTTTCTCTGAAAAAAATCTCTATGGCGAAATCATGCAACCTCAAAACTAATGAAGCAAGACAATGCAGTTTTTCCTTCTGTGAGACTGAATCGCCAACCCAAAGTGGATTAAACTTTGAGAACTACTTGAAACTCAGCTCGATTGATCTTGAAATATCGTGCAGCATTTCAACCAAGCAAAAAGAACTCACGAATCATTCATATTGTGTCTCTATCGCTTTGTAGATTTGTCATTAGTAATGGGCGGAAAAATAAAATGAAATAAAACGACAAAAAGAAAAGTTCCTAAGCAAAAAATATGGCCCAAAAAGTTTTTCCTCTCAATTTGTCATTCAGTAGGCCAAATTTTATTGGTCTGTATTTTTCATTCGACAGATAGCTAGTTCCCGATTTTTAGGCCAAAACTTCTTGCACTTGTTTTTTTCACCTTGGAAAAAATTGACAACCTTTTCTAAGGTGACATTCGGAATCGCGAAAAAAAAGTTTTCTGCTTGAAATTTCAAGAAAATACGAAAGTAAGGAAAAAAATCAGATGTGAAGTCAGTAGCCAAAAAAGGTTTTTCACGACAAAAAATTCAAAAACTTAAAAAAAATAAGTTATCTTTTTAGTCCTCGCTCTAGTCATTAATTTATCCTAATTAATGTCTGTATTTGTTTGTTTATTTAACTCATACCCAATGATCTGCATCTCGAATTGACTTTCTGCACTTTTCTTCGAATTTGGACAAGACTTGTAAAAATGTGACGTCCAGTTTGATTGCTAATATTTTATATTTTAGTGCTCATAAGATAAACCAACTCTCCTTTAACTCCTGTAACTCTCCTTTTTATCTTGTTCATGACTATTTTATCTCCACGTGACCAAAGCAAATACTAGGAACTGAAATAAGTCGACAGACGAGGAAAATGAAACTCGCGGCCTGCTCCCCAGACAGTTTTATAGACTATATAGTAGTCGTAGTACACCCTAAAGATGAGCTTCTTCTATTATTACAAGCCATCGTACACCGATTGAATCACCCGCCACAATGCCCAAGATGCATGCGGACAATTTATAGTTTATGAGAGCTACTTCATGCCCAGTTCAACAACGGTTATCAATCATTTTTGGGGGAAGCAGCGCCAACATCCAATTCTTGGAACCCACAGATTCCTTTAGTGTCTCTCTGAGTTTCAAGAATTTCCATCGAAAGCCAAGGTGAATGATTTATGCCGTCATAGGTCGTTTTACTCGTCCAAATTTCCCAGAACCCGTGGAAAAAAACATTGGCACGGGAAATGCCTTGGCTCTCAAACACCTCGTTGCGCAAAACTTGGTGGGATTGATGTCGTTCAAGCGGATTATAGCAAAGCACACTCAAAATTCTGACCAGACGGGGAATTAAGGAAATAAATGGGTTTACGCCTCTGAAAAGAACAGTCAGAGTGGAGCCATCATACCTGAATGGGGTGATGTCAAATGCGTTTTAGAGTTTGTTACTGACCAGATTGCGAGGGAGTGGATGGACTATTTACAATTGGTGATCCGATGATTTCACGCGAATCCAAACTTGATTTGGATTCGGAGGAACTTTTTCTTTCAATGTTTGGCAGTTTATGGCTTTGATCTTTCGATATTCGACTGACAGGGTCATGTTGGCACATCCCGATTGACTGGACTTGGCAACAATAGATCCGCAATCGGTGATGACATGCTTTCAGATTTCTAGAAAATGAGGGATCTTTGGTAGTTGTTGGGTTGTTTTATTTGCAATTTTTGAGCTTGAATCAAAATGTGGACAAATTTCTGACCCAAAAAAACAAGACTGGAAATTTCTGACCATAAAAATGAGAGACATGTTTCACATCTGAAAAAGGAAAAGGATTATTTTGCTGTTTCATCTGATCATTTAATCCTTTGATACTTAGAGAATATGAAGCTATATATAAATAGAAATAAGCATGCTCGATCAAGTTTTGTTACATAAACTGCGATTGAAAAACACATGACAATAAATGATGAGCAAAAATACATGTCGGGGGAATCTGTAGGGTTAACAAGCTATCTATTTATGAAATCACAATGTTTTAAGACTAGAACAAAATATTAAAGGAATGTTGAATGGTCCGAGACCTTTCAAATTACTTTGAAATTTGATTTAATAAGATAAAATAAAATTAGATTTTAGAAATTGTTATCATATAACATGATTCAAAGTGAGGAGTCGTGGCGTCACGATTAGCGCAGCTTCCTATGGTGAGAGGGATCCCAGGTTCGATTCACCTCCCCGACTTTCTCAAGTAAACTTTTAGACGCCATTTCACACCCACAGACGGAGAACTGTTCTGGTACCGGAGACGAGATTGCCTATCGGAACAATTAGGACGATGTGATAGCTGGGTTCGCTAGCCGAGCGAGACTCAACCCTCCGATCCTAGCACCAACACTCCAAAAGCTGTAGTTTTAGTAAATGAATCAATTTCAATATCTTTCATTCCTGTGATGCCAACATCTTCGAATGCATGCAGCACTTGCGCCTTAATACATTTGAATTGAAACAATACTGTGTGGCTTCAAGAGCATTCATAGGCTCTGTCCTAACCCAGGGTTGGAGGTCAGCTTTAGCGATCGTAGAGGTTTTCCGTGCGCTCTGAGAGCACCTCCAAATCCAAGGGAATTGAGGCTGGTTTGATCAATGAAGTCCTCCTCTCTTCCAAATTTTCATCTTTTGCCCATTAGTCTTCGTCTTCGTTGTTTAGATCTGCCAACATTAACAGTAACTCGTTGAAAGACCAAATATCATTTAAAAGTTTATTTAATGTCGTAACGTTAATTGTTAACTTTCTTTTCAGGGAATCCCATTCCTGGTAGCGGTAATTAAAAATCCGCAAGCCAGCAAAAAAAGGAAATGTCTCCCGAGAATCGCGTGGAGTACACCACCTGCCTATCTCAATAAGGACTTAAAGAGGGCTTCTATTTTCACGTCGAAAGTATTGGTGTTATTATAAAAAAACACAGTAGCTTTTTTATGTGTTAAGACTTGGACACTGATGCAACCAATTATCACCTCAAACCGAACCCAAACATACTCCTCGTACTCGACTACAACGTTCAGTTCCTCCTCCACTTTCGACCCATTGAGGAGTGTTGGTTGGGGGTAGGTTTCCATGACTAAAGCGTGTTAATATTTTTATGTTAATAAAGGTTCTAAACATTCAATCTGTGTTTTTACACTTTGCCCACATCTTTAACTTTTCTTGCAACTTTACAGGTTGGGGGGAGGGTCACAATTAGTGATCGACCAAAAGGGCCCTTAGCCGAAATCGAAAATTTCGGCCAAAAGATGGCTTAATCAAAAAACGAATGCAACTGACAATAAACTAATATGCAGATTGGGCACAATCAATTTTAATTTTGTTTGCTTGTGGAAATAGAAAAAGAACCAATCGAATCTTCCAAGTTGGTAATAAAATGAGACAAAATCTGGCTCAGAGGCTTTTGGACAAGAAAAAATTTAAAATTGTCTCTCAAACACAACTCGGTAAAGCAAATGTCTGTTTACGATTTCGCAACCGAAACCCTGAAATTTCGGCCAAAATCTCACTCGATCCATCTCTTGTCACAATTACTGTGGTACCTAGTAACCTAAACAAGAGACACGATTGTTAGTCGTTCACTATTTGATGAATCGTAATTTTATAACATTCCTCATCAATGGTGCCTGCGTGCAGGAAGTCTCTTCCTCAAAATTCAAAGTGAAATATTGCCACTTTTAAAGCATTCGGAAATGAGAAAGATAGCTCTGGGCGAGGTATCTAAATTGAGGTACAAAATCAGGCGTCTGGTTTCTACTCAACCAGGCATCCACAAGAGTTTCTTTCGACGTCGAGAATCCTTTTGTGTGCGTTTTTGTGCTCGTCACTATCGTTCACTTCACTCTGTTTGGCTTTATGTCTATATGCTCTTTAAAAACTGGATTTTTATGTCAGTGGAGTGGAGGAGCTCCAAACGGTTTTTATAGCCCCCCTCGTTCAGGTTTCTCGGCAAATAAAATGACCAAGTCGTCTTGAAGCAAAAATTATCAACTTGTTGTTTACAATGTGCCCGAAACTTTAGCAATGGAGTCCCCAAAGGAAGCATTCTCTCGCCTCATAAACGTCAAAACCATGCCACGCTCTTGAAAGCGTGGCCTCTAATGCAATTATTCTTTTCGTTTTTGCATGTCTCCTTGTTACGTAAGACCCGGAAAAATGTCTGAGAATGTACGCATCGGGATCATTTCTCCATTTCGTCTTTATGACGAGGCCCATCACGTTCATCATACGCCCCATTGAGAATCAGACTAATACCATAAATTCTATGCAAAGTAAGTGGAATTGAGGGTAACGTGATACAGCATTTTTCTCACATGCTTAACCCACGCGCCGTACAACTACTGAAAAAAGTAGTACGCATTGCCGTATGCAGCATCATTCGAGGGAGGAACTCCTTCAATTCTGGACGAGAATCCCTCCCAGGAGTGATTTTAAGGTTCAGAGTTCAACTCAAGATTCCTTCAACTTGGCAAGCCCACGTTGGGGAGTTCATAACTATTAGTGAATTTAAGACTGCCATTTATTTCAGGTTTGTGTTTTGGGTACCACAATCTGTTATTTGTTTTGAAAGAAGATGTAGGAACGCAAAAGATTTGTTTTGATGAGGAGAGAATTTTATGTACAGACATTTCGAGGATGCAAAATAAAGTTCCTTCAGAATTCAGAGGGAGAGCTTTTGCTCAAAGTGGTTGATTTTGGAAATAAATATAACTCAAATCCTTTTAGATTTCATTCACTAGCACCCTTGAAGTGGGAAAATGTATTGACCAGGGATTGAAAAATTACATCCATTGTTGCTCAAGCATACATCTGCACCCAAAGTAATGTTGCATGTTAAAGTGTGTAAAGTAAGCTTTTCTGATGCAACTCATAATCAAGGACTAGGAACAATTCTTACTGGTTTTTTTTTCCGTGACAAACAGGATCCTAGTACAAATTGAAAGATGTCCATGACGTCAAAGTCCAAATTCAAGTCTCAAATAACAAGTGTATGAATGTACAGTAGTTGGCATTCCAAACTTCTAACAAACATGCGCTTGGATGTTTGATGGACATGCAGTCCCATCAAAAATGCTCTCGGACGGCGCCACAAATGGCCTAAATTGCGGTAAGCCTAAACATCTTTCTCACAACACTGAGAGAACAAGATACAGGGTGTCCATGCCGGACATTTGGAAATGTTGCCACTTTTGACAATGGATTTTGGAAACCAAACAACTGTAACTACGAAGATAGGCACATCTCCAAGTCATTTCTTTTTCAGTCATTTCTTTCCATGTTCGGAGAGGGCAATAACAAAGTGTAATAATTACATGAAAGAGATCTTAAACATTTTCAGTTTTTGTTCACTTTGCCAATAATATAGCTTACAAACTATAAACATCCCTAAAAAAGATCTTTGCGAAAATTATGTAGCATCAAACGTAAGCTTGAGAGGATTGAGAAATTGGACTCTCAGTCATTTTTGCTACATTGTGAGAACCTCAATTGCATGAGCACACACAATTTTGATTGTCAGCAATATTTTAGAGCTATAGTAATCGTATTTTATCACATTTTCCTCACATTCCAAGATAAACTTACGCAGTGATCAATAAAGCCAAGGAAGAAGACTTATAAAATTATTGCGAGAGTAAATGACAATTGGGAAGTTGGTTATCAGTCCTACGGATGTACAAATGGAAAAACGTTCTTCAATCAATCCAAAGGTAGTGTTTTCCAGGTCAGATCGATTGGAAGAGAAGCGTTTTGATAGGCTACCAGGCTCTATATGTTTTCATTTGGACTTCCCCTTGGGTTATTTTGCTATGGGTCCACAAATGTGGGTCGCATCACTCATCAATCAACTTGGTACTGAGAATCTTAAAAGCAAAAAATGTCCAGTTTATTGCATGGGTTTCTGGAAAGACAGGAATCGTTTTTTATTATAATCAACCAAATTTGTTTCACATGGCATGACCAAGCATATGTGTCCTAAATAATCAATGTCTCAGGTATCAGCTTAACCAAACGTCGAAGTTAATGTAAATGCTCTCTGTATCGAAGTACAGAAAGTATTGGCTGAGTGTAATAGAACAAATTCAGCTGGGGATTCTGGGGCCAAAATGGCTAGGGATGCGTTAGATTTGAGACTCACCTACCATAAAACTTAATCAAAATTAGGGAGCCCAATTCGTTTTCTTCATTTTGACAATCAATTAAAATAAGATTTTTTCCTCACGTGGCAAACTAAAACTATGAAATGTCCAAACTTAGTTCTGACCCATCCCTAGCCATTTTGGCCCCAGAATCTCCAGCTGAATTCGTTCGATTACACTCATTGGGTCCTTGAATGAAAGATACAAGAGCACAGGGGTACTTGACAAGAGGCATTGTGGGGGGAATTGTTGTCAATTTTAAAGGGTCATACCTTTAGACTTCAACGTTTGATTGTGTAGAAAGCTGAGAAATGTATTTACCTAACCCAAGTACTGCGAAATTATGTTTTTATTGCTAAAAATCACTGATGTTATCGCCACACTGGTCGTCCCAAAAGCAGCTGTTCTTGTTTGATGCAAGACCTTTTTTTACTCATTCCTTCACGTTAGGGCAAAGTACCTTGTGAAATTTGCGAAAAAATGTTTTTACTCCAAAACCCATTACTTCAAGATTTAAAATATCTTAATATGAAGTTCGGTTATGGGCCATTCTTGAAAGATAATGCAAATTTAAATTTGCTAAGACTATTTGAATTTCCTGCTCATCGTGCCGTCCAATGTTGCCATGCTGTGCTTTCTTGTGCCATTTTTTTTTGAATTTGTTATCCATGATGAAGTTGGTCTTGAAAGTTTTCTCATGTGAAATCAAAAGCCAATTTCTGAGACCATCAATGATGACAAGAATATGACCCTCCATTCTTGAGAGGACAGCTGTATTTACAAATTTCAGAATAGATGACCTAGAATGTGGCCTTTTTAAAATTTTTCTACCGATACGTTTTGTTTGAAATCATAGGAACACTCATTAAGCTATTCCGCTCACATATTGCGACAAACTGATATAATGAATGAAAACTTGAAAAAAAGACGGTCAAATTTTGAACAAGCAAAATATTGTCTGTCAGTTGTTATGTTTTTCTTTTACTTGTAGTTAGCCTTTCAATAGTTGACATCGTGTGCTGAATGCTTTTCAATCAACAGCTCAAAAATCCTATTTTTGGAGTTGTTTCAAGATTCTTGTATTCAACTATATACCAATTGACTTAATTGACTTTGTTGCAAAACCCTTGATTAAATTGCTCACACATGGAACTTAATTAACCCAACTCGTGTAACAACCTGAATGACTTGAGCCCGACATAGAGCAATTTAGAGGACTTCCGTGGTCGAGCAAATTTTCAAAATTAGCTTTTGAAAGAAAAACGTTCTGTCCACTTTCATGTTTTCTGTGCTGTGCAAGACCCATATAGATCTCCAACCGTTTTGAGCACAATGTAATGGTCAGTCTGGCTTTACTTACGTATTCTTTACTGATGCGACCAAGTAATGTTTTTCGGCCAAGTGTTGGACCGTGCTTAGTTTTTGGGTCAAAAAGCGTAACGCAACCTGACTTTCAGAAAAAAGACTTAAACTCAAAGTGAAAAAAACCGGCTACACTTTTTATTTTTTTCGCATCACTGATATTCTTCAAGTATTCTTCACGAAATTATTGGACGCATGTTGACGCATAAAACATTTCAATGCGTGATACATATCCAACGTCTGCTGATGGACCGAAGGGCTCAAAAATGAAAACGAAAGCAGCTGACTAAAACATTGTATAAATGCAAATTTCACCTTAAAAATTGAGATTGCCCATGTGTTCGATGTTGGGTGGTCACAAATTTTGAAAAATCGGAAAACTTAAATTTCAGAGGTGTTTGGACCAAAATGTTCTCGATTTTGGTGTCAAACTCTAAACGTTATAGTCTGCCTTCGGTTTCGGTGGCCATAACCGAAACCGAAACCAATATCGGCCGAAAGCGCTTTCTGTTCGTCACAACCCTACGTCTCTACTGGATTCCAAAGTACCGGAGCACTTGAATTCTTTTGGTCAATCTCATTTTTGAGATTATTCTGGAGCTTGAACATAATTTTGCTTTTGATAAATGACTTTGGTGGTTCAACTTATTCTATTCTAACTAAGGTTTTTGTTCTATCGTACAAAGTCGACGCCACATTTTTCCTCTTTTTCCGAAGGTTGTATCCAGTTTAATTTTATCGTTTGTCATTGAGATTATAACCATTACTCGTTCGGTTCCATACATTGAATATTTGGAGTCGAATGTAAACGTAAAATTAGAAAATGTGCGTAGAGTATTCCAAAATCACGAAGGATTAAGGGCCCAAACTCAACCAAGAACCCATTTATCCGAATCGATTCTGTTATTTTCTATTATCAGCAACCAAATTTGTGTCAAATACATTAAAATGTGACCCTAAGATAAGACTCGAGTCCGAAGTATCAAAGGTCCAACAAGAATTGAAATAACTGATAGCAGATTAGTAAGGTCTATAGAGCGTTTTGTGACCAATTAAATTCCAGATTCCTGAAGGCTCCAGGCAATTGTGCTTGGTAAAGGAGACTTACCGACCATTCCGGCACAACTTTTGCTTCCGGTTTTGAAAAAAACACACTTTCAAGCCGAACAGATTAAAGTTTGGTGGGAGAAAAAGTGAGGGTTTTTTTTCTAAAAGCAGGATAAAAGCAACATTTCAGCCTTTCGGTTGGTTGCTTTTGGGTTTGATTTTGTTTGTGCCTTTTTGTGTTGGAACTTTCGGTTTCCATTATGGCTGTTTTTGATACATCTCTACTACTTACCAAAACAACTCAAGAAACATTTGGAAAATATGTTTAAAAAGGTCACTGGACCTATTCATGAGTCATCTAAAGTAGATTTTCAGGGTGTGATTCTCTTCCAAGAAGTTCTTGCTCCCAATGAGCATGAAAAATAGTTCAAAAAAACGCAATTTTCCTCAACTCAAACTACAGTACGTGAACTCAATCAAGATTATTTTTCTACTTCAATAGGCTGAGCCATCGAAAATTGTTATTGGGTCAAGTGAATGTTTCTGAGTTTAGATTTGTTCATTGCCGAATTCCCTAACTTGCAAGGATAGCTGTCAAAACGTTTATTTTTCCCCAGCATTAGAATGTACTAAAATGAATATCTAGTTAGTTATGTAAAGGTCCTCATTTTCATGCCCTAAAAAAACGATAAAAGTTATAGCTGGATCCAATTGCCCAGTTAGCCGGTTTTGTATTGCTTCAAATCGTGCCGATTTTCCTCGTTCTAGAGGTAATCCGATCTTCGAGCTGAAGCACAGAATTGAACTGATTTACTGCTGAACTTGGGAGATGTATGTTCGAATACGTGGGATTAGAGGATAGGACTTAGAGCCTGTTAATGTCATGTTAAACAATTCGACCATGACAAAAAGCTCTCCGTTACTCGCGATCGGAGCTTGTACTTCAGCAGGGATTCCTGAGGATTCCTGAAATCCTATTCCTAAAGAGTAAGTTATTCGCCATCCCTCTTGACAATTTTTCATTTAGATTGTGCGGTTTTGTAGGTTACAAAAGTAGCACAATTTTATGACTGGTATCTTTTGGGATTGTTTAGGCTTAAATTGTGTAATGCGAGATGTCTTGATGTTGTAACATTTGGCATTAAATATATTTCCTAAAATGGAAGGAACCAAGCGTTCTACAATTGAGATTAAATGTATGCAAAATCAATTTTGTAGAAACATTCTGATATGTCTATTGTAAATAGAAACACAAAAAACATCATCTCCATCATAGTTTGCCTATTTAGTGATCCAATAAACAAGACTAGCTTCTGTGTATGTTTTAAGAAAACTTTGCAATCCTGGACTACATAAACAAGGAAAAAGAAAAGTTCCTTTTTTACATTTCCAAGAGAATGAAACTTTTTTGTCATGGACCACCTTGACTAAGCTCAAAGTTGTTTTTGGCCTCTCTAAACCATACTTGTACTCCTTTTGGAGCAACCAGCACACTAGAAAACATGTACAACCACCAAAATATTGTGACAAGTTTCTTTTCAGTTGTGGTCATTGGATTTTGAGAAGGTGTTGCAATCAAACTGCAATGGACCCCATAAAATGTCAGCTTGTACCTTCCACCGCCAATACCTCTTGTTGTCAGGTTCGTGTATGGTTGCTTGATGGGGATTTTTCATGCCACTTTTTGGCACTATTTTACTACATGATAATATTTTGTCAATGGTGTTGTTTCACTAAAATGTCACAAGTTTTGGTTGAATAATGTCACTGTGGAAAATATTTGCTATGTCACCAAAATATAAGGAAAAATTTCCTGATCTGGCAACGTTGCCTAAATAAGACAATAGGAGTGCTGGCGGCGGAGGGTTTATGCTGCATTTTGTAGGGCTCATTTAAGAGTCTGTTTTAGAACTGTGACCTTCCAATCTTAAGCTTTGTGATCTCCCCATCAGCTTTTGCTCAAAGGACTGCATGGAGTGTGACACCCAATAACTATTCCTTTGTATCAAATGCATACAGAGAAGTTCAAAACCATATCAAACTTTTATGTCACGTGGCATTTTTGGGGGTTCATTACATTATGATTTGTCAACCTTATGTATTGTGACCTCACAGTCAGCTGTCGCTAAAACGACAACAGAGCCATCTGTTCCTTACCAATGAAATAAAAAATTCTAATTTCCACTGAAAAAGATAAAATACTTCAGTCAAAATCAGATCCTCTAATATCGCTTATAAGTAATTTTATCGCCTCTTTCACATCTTGTGCCATCTCTGCCCCCACGATGTTTTACCATCGGGGGAAAAATGTGCGTTTCATTACTAACGTACAGTAGGGAAATAATTGAAAAGTTCATTCACAATCATCACACGAGTTTGTTGGGTCAACGATCATGTTGGCGTACTTCAGAGCATCACGGAACACTGAGTGCCCGAAATGCAAGCAAATGTGTGTACGTAGTATGGAAAAGTACAATCTTGATCGCCTAAAACATGCGAAGACGAATGGAAAGAATTTAAGCAACGTAAATTTTACCGCTTTACGTTAGGGACGGTCTGGACAAGATTTATAAAGCGTTACTGTCTCCCATTTTGACAATTGAAACGTCACAATAATCTTTTTAAGGCAGGCCCACCGAAAAAAATTCTTCACAAGATCCGACAAAATAACTTGGATTATGGATCGTGTTCCAATTTGGAAAAGGGGTCATTTTGCTTTTCTAAGTAAATAAAACATAATAAAATATATAAACGCGCCCCTGTAAAAAATGATGATGTAGAATAATCTTTTGGAATGTTTTTTTTGTGTGTGGGCGGTGTGTCACCAAAATATGTTAACCTTTACAATGATTTGAAACGAATAGTAATGAGGAAAACTGTTTTCAATGGATACGACCCTAGAGTTAAAATACAACTAAAACGGTGGTCAACTGAAGCAATCGGTTTTTATCCTTAAGAAATGAGGATTATTTGCATGGGAACGGGTTTGAGCTCGGTATTACTCACGATTTGTTGAGAAATTGCCAATTTTAAGTTTTTGAAACCAGCTTTGACATTACTACTGTACGTGGCTTTGCCGGACCTCTTCTTTTGATGTTCTGACAAGAGCCATTGAAGTAAAAGAGTTCGTGCATAATACTTTGGGGTAATATAGGTCCCAGTCTCTGGAATTAGCACGGTTAGAAAAGGCTCAAAAGTTTGCGAAAACTTAAAACTTGGATAAAAATATAAAACAAGCATACACTTTTCGTAAAAACAAAAAAAACGGACTTGCAAGAATCGAAAAGGTTACTAAAGATTGGTTGGCATTATGGTTTTGCCCTGTTTGAATTGTTGGTTACTTTTTCGTCTTTAGCCATGTGGAAACAATTTCTAAATATAGTGGCTCTAATTCAAAGTAGATGCTTGTTCTTACCAAAATAAATAAAAGAAAAAAAACACAAATATCCCATACCTTCACATTGAAGATATAACTTACCTAAGCCAATTGGAACAAGCCATATCTAAAAACAAGGGTGGGCAAATGCAATCAATGGACCATCAAAGAGAACCTGATAGGCAGAAAGGCAAACAAATCTTGAGATCCACGCGTAGAACTATGGACAATTGTGAGGCCCACCACTTGGGACTTTCCCGTAGCTATGAGCATAGGCGTAGGAGGCAGGGGGGCAGGGGGGGCAACTGCCCCCCCTGGCCTCCGGAGACTGCTAAAATTCGGGCAAATGAGTTGAGATATTCGGGCATTCGGGTGTATTTGGCAGGCGAAAGGGAAGGGACAAAATGTTCTTCTGACTTATCAGCAAAGCTATCAAATGTTTGTGAAATTCGGGCAAATTTGGTGTTGCCCCCCCAAATAAACCACACCTCCTACGCCTATGGCTATGAGGTACACCAAAAATCATTCAGGGACCCTCTGGTTGTTAACCAGAGTCTTTTCACCGAGATGGCTGTCGCATAGCTCAACACGGTCTCAACACATTTTGCTTGGGTGCCCTCTCTTGTTCTCACAATGAACAACTCGTCGTCAGAGCAAGCCTTCTTCTGGAATCAGACTTGAGCTTCAATCCAAGAGAAAAGTGACAAACAGCGCCATCTCATGGTAGAAACGGTTGAAGGTGCTTTTGTTAAAATCTTTAGTTTTTACTTGTGATTACTCAGCGTGATTTTTAAACACAATGATATCGTAGGTGAGCTCTAAAAGATTCGAAATATGAAGAGAAATCAACTTTAAGATGGAGCTTGCAATTTTGGCAACAAGTTTCAGTTTAGGATAGCTCTGAAATCAAGACACTTTCCCCCTTTTATGGCTCCAGCTAAAGGCGATTTTTGTCACCTTCGGTTAAACTTCGTAATACGATAATTAAACGGGAAAGCTTATATTGGTAGGTACAGCTAGTCAGCTTTAACTTAAATTGAGCAAGTGAAATGTTACTTGTTTCAAGATTGTTTCAGATCCTAAAGCAGCAACTGAATTAAGAGTTTGGGCAGAGTGTTTATCCTTTTTAAGAGGGCACTCAAACCACAAGTGACACCCAAAAAAAGGACCACTGGGTCTGCACTAATATTGTCTCGTTTGAAGGAGTCCATTGCTAAGTTCAGTATATCTTTAACCAATCCTTTAGTGCTTCAAGTTGTGCATTTCTTCATTGTTTCAAGTATGAAATTGAGCGGTCGAATTTGCTGACTTCAAAACTTATTTTCAAATTGTAAGGAACTTAAAATTCAATGCTTCTTAACAAAGATCATTGTGATCACTTCAATGGTCGACCCATATTTTGAAAAAGACACGAAGAGGTGGAGAGAAAGCGAAAAAATGATGCTTAACCAACTTCATTTGCACTTTCCAATAAAGCCAAATTGCTAAAAGAATCCAGATTATTCCCATCTCGTCAAGATAAGAAACAGGAAGTGTCGATTTACCTGGAGTGGCCAAATCAAATTTCACATTCATTGACATTAATGCCCGCAACATGCTCAATTTCCATTTCATATATAAATACTTGGGTTCCATGAAGTTAACAATGCATGCAAACAGGGTGTCCAAAAATTGATGATGCATTGGAAAAATAGATTTCAATAACTTAAAATTGAAATTTAAAGTATGAATTTTAAAGTTCACAAAAAATGCGTCTCTTCACACGATCGTTTTTTCGTTGCCAACAAGTTGTTAGATTGTTTTTAAATTCTAGTATCAAGTTCTTCAACTTATTTTGCTAGGTTTGTGGGCTTGTGCTTTTTAAATTTGGTCTTGCTTACTCAACGTTGGGAACACGTGGTTCAGAATTGAACTCATGCGCCAAAGTTCATAAAGTTTTTGATATATTTTTGGTCCGGGCTCTTGTATGAAGGCACTTCTTTTCTCCTAAAAGAACTCATATGGCAGGAATTACTAGTGATGGCATCATTTTTGGCGGGAAAAAAGTTGGGAAGATGTGTGCTTCTGATGAGCGTGAAGGGTAGCTAAAACGAAGATTTAGGCCAGGTAATTGCAACAGTTCCTTTCTCATCGGCACAACTTGAAGTTAGAATGACAATTCTTGACTTTTTTTTAAACGTATGTTTGGTTGCTTTTATCTAAAATTTCGTTACAAAAATTGAGAGGGTTCTTCCCAGCTTTTAAATCAGGAATGCCCAACATTAAATAACAAGATGGCCAGAGGAGATTGGTTCCTGGGGCAACTAAACCCAAAAATAAATAATTTGTTTCATTGAAGGCTTCCAATTTCTCCATTTGCTTTTAAATTACTTTGCAACACTTCTCAACATACATTAATCATGCCATTGCTCTTAAATGCAACATTTTTCGAAAATCTGACCCTTTAAAACTGAGACATGCTTTGGCAAGCCTAGACTGCTAACAGCAGCAGGTGTGTAATATGATACGTGACTCAAGGCCATGTAGACTCCAAGCCGATTCTGAACCACTCTCCAGATGCCGTTTTGACTAACTTTCTCTGCAACTCTATGGTTCCTTCAAATATTTTTTCTGGGTTTTAAAATCACGGTTTTCAATCAAATTAGTAGTTTCAAAGTAACTAATGGTAGCTTGATTTGGTTTGAATGGTAATCAAAAACATGGTGCACCATCAAATCTTGGCCACCCTGTAGTCTTAAAACGGCCAAGGTACGTTTTTTGTAAAAGGATGACCGGGAGATCAGCAGTCACTCTACGTCTTATCAATGAGAGTTTGTTCAAGAGATGCTCAAAAATATGTACGCTTCGTCTACAGTACGAAAATCTAGATATCGACAGCTTTCATCCTTAGGGGAGCCAGATTTTGTCACGGATGGTTGGCATTGTAGAAAGTCCATCCAAGAAGTCTTATTGCTCGAACTCGGGTATATTCCCACAGAAAGCTAACAAATGACGCAAATGCTCTCATTTCCATTCCAAATTAAAGAGCAAGAAGCTCACCAACGAGTTAACGAACGAACGAAGCTTCTTTTTCAGGTTAGTATACACATGACCAAAATGGATCAGCTAAATGAATGAATATCACTTTTTTTGAAGGCATGCACTAACACAGTTAATTGCATGTATTGTAACAATCATTTGTAATGAGAATCAAAATAATTCATCACAACTCAGTTTTTTTGTAAAGCAAGTACAGAAATAACTAAGCGAAAATAATTAGTTTATGATAAATGCCTTGAAGTTATTGGCGCTGCAACCTGTGCTCTATAACCTTCTTTATTATTAGAACAACATTGTCGTTTTTGGGCAGACTTATAAAATTTGGGATTGAGCATGGCAAGAAAATGAGCAGAGATTAATGCTTATAAAATGAAATTTGTCACTCTGCGGAAGTTGACGACTCATGTAGTTGGAGTTCTTGATGCAGCCTTTCACGAGCAAATGAAAAGCTTTTGGGTGAACTACACATGGGGAGATAGAAAATTTGCATCTGTGAGGCTTGGGGCTTGCTTATGATTTTGGGGAAGGTTGGTTGCAGATTTTGGAAACGGATTAAGTTAAATTTAAAAAAAAAATCAATAATTGATTTTTATATTTTCATTCATATTTATAAGGTAACATAAAAATTAGATAAAATACACATGAGAACCCGTCTTGAATTTTTGCTTGACATCGAGCTTAATGGCCTCAAACTTTCCTTCCGTCCTAAAATCATTCTAGCAACATGAAATTGGGACAAATCGCGTATTGAATTAATTGTCAAAAAGTGTTGATCTTAACGCATATGTTCTAGTATTCTAGTATATGTGCTTTGACTTCGATTTGAAGTGTTGCCATTTTGGTCATGGTTTAGGTATTAAGGTCTAAAAGAATTGCCACAACTTGCCTTTTTGAGACATGAATTCCGAATCCAAAAAAAATCCAAATCAAAAAATATTGACAATTCGAACTACATCAGTAAAGTTTCTAGGTTTTTAGTGTTTTTTACCATACGTAGCGAGGATCATTTTATATCACAACTTTGATAGTCAGTTTTTTCAAAACCAGGTGACAAATTGAATTTGTTGCCTAATGAATGCTCAAAGTCAGGATGTTTTTACAAATACCGTAGAGCACACGCACCTACTACAATGAAGTGTCATTTCTAGATGTAAACTTATAATTTCACCAAGAATCAATCAATTTAACCCAAGTACATTAGGACGTCATCTAAAGATGCCTTTCAGCGTTACTTTCAATCGGTATTGGCACAATTTTTCTATAAACCCAATGTGTCAATTATCAGTTTGGAGACGTGAGAACACTGTATAATCTCAATGTTACCAAACCTCTTAATAAATGTTTTTGTGTCGATGGCAAACCTGACTGAAAATAGCATGTTTTCATTAAGTGATGCGACAAAGTTCTCAGAAGGAAAAAAACAGTCTCCGGGATGTTTTCAACATCAATCAGACATGGTACGACAAGTTATTGCGTAAGTCAAAGCATCAGACAAGCAAAATAATCCTATCCCAAAACAAGTTGGTCAAATATGTTTCCAAGAAGATAGGACCGTTTGTATCTGAGTTATTAGAAATAACTCCTCGAGACATTTTCTTGTGTTCAAATTAAAAAATCGTGAATTGTCGAAATTTTGTACGTCTTGGCAAACCTTTGGTTTGGAAACGAGAACCCATCTTATGCATAAAAGGGCTCAACTTGGTAATCTCTTTTTCGTTGAAACGGAAGGCAATTTTTCATTTTAATTGCCTCATCGTATGTTAGAGCAATTTTCTAAGAAGAATGGACACTTCAGTTGATGAATGGGTACTCCTCTCCAAGCAAAAGGTTCGCACGCAAATGTGTATTTTAAAGAAAACCAAACCCAATTGAGGCTTTAAATGGCCAACATACAAGTTCAAAATTTGAGAAACGACAATGGATGCGGGCAAACACAAATGACGATGAACTCGATTGCCAAAACCCACGTGGAAAAATGAAACGTCTAATTGCGTCATTTTTAATGAACTTTGAGGGATTTCCACAAATGTCTCTTATCATGCTTTTAATGAAGAGCAAGCTTTCGTCACTGAGAGAGGTTTCCAGGTTCGATTCTCCTCAAATAGTGAAGATTGAGAAATTGAATCAAATCTGCGGAACGAGATACAATTAAGTATTGTTTTAATATTTCCAAGTACCTAACTTTCAAACACGCGATACGTTTCGCTATTGATTCTAAATTTCAATGCCAGTCGAAGTTGGAATATTAAGATATTGTTTGTCAGCTAACTCATTTTTTTCTTTGGATCGGAGTCATTTTAACGTATGAATTTTCGTTGGCGTCAAGATTTCTTTCATTCAATTATGAGTATTTTTTTTTTGCAATGGACCGAAAGCGCTTTCGGCCGAAATTACGGCTGAAATTTCGGTTTCAGTTTCGGTTATACCTACCGAAACCGAAAGCAGACATGCACTATAAAGGATGGAGTTTGACAACAAAATCGAAAAGCTTTTCGTCCAAAAACGTCTGAAATTCAAGTTTCCCGATTTTTCAAAATTTGCGACTACCCAACATCGAACACATGAGCAATTTAATTTTAAGGTGGATTTTGCATTTATACAATTTTGTAGTGAGCTCCTTTTGGTGTCGGTTTCGGTTAAGCCCTCTTGCGGCCGAAATTTCGGTTTCGGTTATGAGCCCTTTCGGTCCATCACTAGTATTTTTATACTTGACTTTGACTGCAAAGAGCTTATACCAAGCTGAATTTAGGATCTTGGGGGTGTCATATTCCCGCAGTTGAAGGGAAATGTCTTAAACTTCCTCAAAATTCAAAATTCAGGGTTGTCATGAAACAAGGAAGTGTCACCAAATTTAATGAAACCAAGTGCGCTTTTAAAATGAGGCTTTTCGGATCTGTTGCTTTTTAGAATATTTAATTGTGCTGGTGCTGATGTGATGTTAGTAACACAATGAAATTAGAGTCAAAGCTGGAAATAAATTGACCGTCAGCACCAACTTTATTCCGGTTTCTAAATGTTTTCTTCATGTATTACAATCTGTAAGAATCTCTTATTTCTGATATTTTCTTCGTATGGACAAACTGGTTGAGAGATTAAGGTCTTAGTCGTAAGTTTATCCTTACATCAAGAGTTATTTTTATATCTCGAGACGATTTGAAATCCCTATTTTCGTTAGCGGGTAATTAATTTAAATTATAGCTATTTTTACATTGAGTATGCTCACACCTTTTACTGAATACGGGCATTTCAGTCAACTGGAAAATATTGTTAAATTAAAAGTTGTTCTTCCATCCATCTTTTACTATCTTGCGTGGATATTATATCTCACTATTTTAAAATCTTATGTGCAGGAAACCTTTCCATCTCCGCCCTCCTGTTCTGACAAGGGTGACCACTGACCATTTTGACAACTCAAGACAGATTCAAACTTGAACACAACTTTCCTCGTTTGCTTCGTTCCGAACTTGACAACACGCGTATCTTGATCGTTGGAAATGTGGATGTGTTCTCACACAGTAAAAAAAGTTTCAGAGCTTCTATCCTGTCATGAGAGGTGGCCAACATCCCAAGAAAAGAGTTCTTGCTCCAAGGCACATTGTAAACAATGCACGTCCACTCAAATTGCATAGCAACAAGCCACTGGTCGTGCAAAACACAATAACTCGGACTAAAAGAGTTTTTTTTGCAAACACATGACTTTTGCATTAGTGCAGGGATAAAGGCGTTTGAATGATTGGTATACTAAATACTAAAATAGAAAATTAATTCAAAAATACTGTGGACAAAATGTGCCTTAAAAGAAGGAAAACTGGAGGAATCCAAGGCTGAAAGTGAACTCGAGCATTTGAAATACTTTCTGGAGGGGAGTACAGGAACAAGTGATTTTTGTTATCAGAGGTCAAGATCCATTTCTTCTTGGAGACAGGGTGAATCGGGGTTTCTGCTTAGATCCAATTTCATAAGCCTCACAACAACAACTTCAACTCAGGTAGGAAACTACATCAAGCATGCTTGACGTCAAACTCTGGCCTCATCTTTGAGTTTTGACTCGACTTGACCCAAAAGTATTTTTGCTATTGTCGAAAATAGCAAGATCGAAATAAGCACCACATTGGTCAAAATTTGACTATCAAGCTCAAAATGGAATATGAGCCAAGCAAGGTTGAATGTAGGATTTGAGCCAAGTTCATAATATAAAGCGAGGCAATGAATGTCGTAAGTATATCCTGTAATGGGGTTTCAACCAATACATGTGATGCAATAACAAATAATTGTTTGAAGATGATTTGATACACAGCAAGGGCGACCATTGGTTTGCTAAATAATTTGAATAGGATGCGCGATGGATTGAGATGCATATTTCAGGCAAATAAGATTTTATGCCCCAAAACTAGTTTATTTGCAATTTTTTTTAATAATGTTTATTGCGAGAATTTTTCTCATTGGATATATATTTACACATGGTTTATACAATAATTGTAATGGAGTTGTGGGGCCCATTCTGGGTTCTGGAGGCGCCGTTCGAGGCGAAATATCCACTAGACAGATAGGGGGGAGGACCTGGGATCGAACCCATGAACCCGAGCATAGCTCGGTCGCGCGTTAATCAACTGTGCTACACCATCTTCCCATTTTTGCTAGCTTTTAATGTTTTTGCCATTTTTTTCATTTTATTTGCCATTTTTGGGCAAATAGATACAAAATCTGTCGGTTTCGGGCAATTTAATGCAATTTTTTTAGGTTTTTGGGCAAATCAATGCAAAAGTTGTCTTTTGAGGGAAAAATCAGCAAAATAAATTTTTGCCCAAAATGTTTTGTTTAAAAGATATTTTGATTATTTCAATTGATCCAATGGAATAAAAATATTTTCTCTTAAATGTTTATACACTTGCATTCCACTTCATTGTTGATGAAACATAATGCTCATTTTCCAAATTTAGTTGCCAGTTTTGTCAAATTTGGCAATTTTTCATGCCTATTTACTGTCCAATAACATTTCACCAGGGCCACAAAATTTTGGTAAAGAATGTCACCAAAAATGTATTGTTTTTTGTTATCATTTTGAGAAATAGTGTAACCAAATCAGATTTTTTTGGCAATTTTTTCTCAATAATTGCATTAAAAACTAACCTTACTTTGTAGTTTGTAATACCTGAAATACTAAATACACACTTTTACAACTGTAATGAATACTTTATGCGTGTTTTCTTTTTTTGATTTTGACATTTTTTTTCCAAATCATTCTAAATTTTGTTAGCAATTTCCACTGATTTGTTTTTTTTTATTTTCGAAATTTTGTAATTACATTGTAATACATAATTTAGATTGTATCTGATGGCCCCAAAGAGAAAAAAATCTTTGCTATCACTTAATATGAAATGTTTGCATTTTTTCCTGACTTTTGGACTGATGAACTTGAATGAATGAATGAATGAATGATGAACTGACGAACTCTTTCCAGAAAATTTTCATTAGGCACATATCTCCAAAAAGCTGAATATGACCGTCAAGCAACATTGCATGGCCAAGAGCAAAAGTGGAAACAGCATTGTCCAATACTATGAGAGTTGGGCGTTTGATGACTTCAATCTCCACTTTTGGCCATTTAAAAACAAGCTCACAGGGAGACACCTGGCTCAATTGAACCGAAATTCCGAAATCTCTTCCCTCCATTGTTAGCCATGAATGAAATCTACCAACGGACTCTCTCAGAATCATCAAGACAGGTCTCCACAGCTAACCATACGCATGGTATTTAGGAGGGTTCAAATCAGCTCAATGATCTTTGCACAAGGCCTCTGGGCACCCCAACGACCCACTCAAAGAATTTCAAATCGGCTTTCTTGCTCTACCCACCACTACTACATACAGACTCATCTTCAATATCTGCGTGCCTTTTGCGGCGAAGACAACGGACGCAAGTAGAAAACATTCTGGTGAGAATTCCTGCCACTCATTGCGTTTCTTTTGGCTTGCCTGACTGAATTCTGCGTCAAACTGTGAGTTCATCAATTCCGTAGAATTCGTTGGTCTTGGTAATCCATAGCCCATAGCAACTTTGCGCCGTTTTTTGGGCGTTTTTTGACCTCATCTGTTTGCTGTCATTGCCTGAGCAGAGTGAACAACGCAGTTAGATCAGGTTTTAAACACATTCTTGTGCGTACATTGCACTCAAGCACAGGATTGGACCCTCTTTCGTACTTTTATCTCAGCTTAGGCATGGCTTATGGTCCTGGGCATTAGTTGTCCCAATGGGTGCATGCATATAAATCAAGGTCTTCTAAAATAATGACCTGGTTCGTCTTCGTTTTTTTTTTGCTTCTACAAAATGTTGCCTCATTATTCAAACAATTTGGCGCTTGGCTCAAGGCCTGTCCAATCGCAATCATCGGCGACAAATTTATTGAGGTCGCTTTGGGGGATATGTGGGTATGTTTAATGGAGTACGGAAAAAAGCTGGCTCATTTATTCGGCCTGAAGAGCTGACTCGCTCAAAAGCGACGTTGAAACGACAAACCACCCAATTGAGGAGGAAGAATGAATGAACTCTGCGATATTGATGAATGAAAATCGATTGAGACGAAAACCTTGGACCTAGATTTCAATGCGCTTTAAACAACTTGCTTGATATTTATGTTCTTATGTTCAAGAAAAGAGAGTTGATACAAAGGACCTTATTGATATCCTAGAAGAAATTAAAAGTCTCATGATATGCCTGCCTTACGTAGCGATGTACGTAAGGAAAAAATCAAATCCAGTGACCTTTTTTGTCAATCCTGATTAAGCGAAGTATTATGAATAGGTTCATAAATGTTATGAAGTTTGGGATTCGCGGGAAGGTTTTGAATTGGATAGATAGTTTCATGAGTGAAAGGAAGGTTGAAGGATCATTTAGTAGGATGTGTGATGTCAAGTCAGATGTTCCACAAAGTTCAAGTTTAGGTCCGCTCCAATTAATCCTTTTCTTGCTCCTCCTCTTCAGAAGTTTAGTACAAAAGCAAGTACTTCATCATTTGGTGATGACACAAAATAAGGTTGTGTAAGGAATGGTCAGGACTCACAAGCTTACTTGACGACTAATATAAAGTCTACCTCCAAAAGTGAGTGGGAGTAACATGGCATTGAACGGGATGAGGTTCCGCACAATAGCGTCTGGGGCGTCAAAATTAAATGTTCTACCCAAAAACAATAGACGTTGTGATATTGAAGGAATTAGGAGTTGTCATCCAAGATGATGGAAAGTTTGATGAGCATATCCAGTTGAAAGTGGGGAAGGCATTTCAAACATGCGGCTGGATCTATCGCACTTTCTAGTCCAGAGATAGTATTAAGATGACAACGCTGTACGAGTCGATTGTTCAACCGCATCTTGAATATGCTTCCCCCATTTGGGCTACAATGAGTTTAGCAGGTTTGCAAAAAGTTGATCAGGTCCAAGGATGTTTCACAGGAATGAGAGAGCTCTCGTATTGGGAGAGGCTCCCGAAGTTAGGGCTATACAGTACTCAGAGAAGGTAGGTGATACTGTCTGTCTTCAAGAGCATTCATGGGCTCTGTCCTAACCCAGGCTTTGAGATCAGTTGTAGCGATCGTAGAGGTTTTGCTTGTGCACTGGGAAAACCTCTCCAAACAATAACTTTAATGATGATTTTTTATAGGGAATCCCATTCCTTGAAGGGGTTATAAGAAATCAGCAACCAATACTTGTTCCAAACCAATTGTTCAAAACCAACCAATATGTTCATCTTGAAAAATTGGTCGAAACGCTGTATTTTTTTTCTTAGTTGAATCGTTAGAAAATACCCATGAATTGGTCAGAAAATTTCAAAAAAGTTTTTTTTCGACAAAAACAACATAAAAAGTTTTACATGTAAACTTTTTAATTTTCATAATATTCATCAATAAGTTGAGAGAAGGACATTCACTCGATTTGTTCTGTGTGTAATTTTAATTTGAAGCAATTGGAAGTTTCAAATCTTCACTTGAAAAATTCGAACTTGAAAATCGTTCATAATCCCCATATTTTAATCATCGACTACTGCATCGTGTCGCTCGTTTATCAATCGATGAAGCGATTTTTACGTTAAACAGGACTGTCAACACCACGACAAATATTTTCATTGCCTCAAAGTACACCATAACTACGTGTAGATGTTCCCAACAACTTTTTCAATCCACCAAATGACTAGCCTGGCGTCAAATATTGAAACTCGTCAATACATACTACATGCATTGGATTATTCATCACGTACGCAGATAGCTAAATGCGCAGTAATCATCATCGGTTGGCGTCAATTCCCAACACATGTTTTTCAGGGGATCGAAAGAAAGCCATAGAACTATTTTTGTTTTTGGGAGATTTTTGCAAACCAAGCACGCCACAATATTTTCAAGGCTCATAACAAAGAAATTCATGCTTTGTCTTCAACACGTTCCGAAAATAACCAGCTTATATTCTTTATGCAAGCCTTAGCACTTTAAAGGAATTCTTTTCAAATTTCGGTGCATTCAACACGGTTTGTTAGAGAATACTCCTTGTTCTAGTTTAGTGCGTAACTCGTCTTAAGAAGTCTCATCTGAACATAGTTTTTGCAGACTCAAAGAACTTCCTTCACCTTCATTCATAAAGTCTGCTCTTGTCAATTAAAGGCTCTTTATGGATACCCGAGAGAAAACGATGAAATTCATGTAACCCCAAAATGGTGGCATTTACTTTGAGTTATGAAAACCAAACAATGGCCTCTTTCTACACACGCTAGTTTTTCTCTTTTTGCGCTTTTTAAGCCTAATCATATACCTCTCATGGGACGTGTTTTGATTTCTGAAACCATGGCCTAAGGAAAACGCAACGTAAATCTTATGATGGAAAACTTGAAAAGAAACGACACCCATGATTTGGTCGTTTTCATTTCCCGCAATGATATTTTGCAATAACTGTATTTGGCACAGAGGTGGCCAATACAATATATGTATCATTGGGTCAGCTTAAGACCATGCCGTACTGGTGCCCAAATTTTTGACAATTGAAGCAAGAACCACTGAACTATCTGGTCAATGACGAGACTAATAAAGATTAGTCAAGTTGGAACAAATCAATTGGGATGTTCTTCAAATGAGATCTTGCTGGTGTGATTAGAATATGTGTTTCAAAATTTAGCCTTGGATGCTGGAGAGAGTATCCAATACCCATTTCGATTCATTAAGCTTTGAGATAACTTTTTACTGGAAATTTCAGAAACAAGAGACTCGAAAATTTTGACTAAAAACCCAATATGATTTCCGCCAACTCATGATGAATACCCCTTCACCAAATATATCAAATCCATTAAAATATATTGCATTTCTTGATACTCCAAATGCAAACAAATCCATGCAAGTAACCGGATGTGAACATATTTTGCGCAAGTGTTCATAATAAAGATTTTGCCGTTATGAATATTCATTCCACGGGGATTACATCAATTTAGGCTTGCTTGGGCAGCCAGCTGGCTGTCTACTGGATTTTTGACAGAAGGTTTAATTGGAGGGCTAACAGAGAAATGACACCCCGAAAATATTCGTGAGCCACCAAACTTGCACTGTGTGTGCAATGGGACTTGACGTTGAACACTCTAAGTTACAAGATTCACAACCCAAACTTGTGTTTTTAGAGAGTCAGTGGCAAAATTGCTCATTCAAGTGCTTTGGTTGAACAAGAGCAAAATATGATGAATCAAGTCACTTGACACCCTTGCTACCAGATCAATGAAGTGTGTTCAAAACAAATCTCCACTGACTGTACTGGAGTGACATATCTCTGTTAGCCCTCTAGGTTTAACCGATCAACTGATTTTTGGTGCATCGTTGCCTGCTTCGCACAGTCTTAATGGACATTTTCAATAGTGTCCGTCCTCTGACGAAATGCATTGGCAAAATGGAGTTAGTCGCCCCGTAGATTTATTACCACATTGGCCTTTACTGATGTGTTTTCAAGTTCGAATTTTGATAAGGAGTTGCGACATTGGTCCTTGTTTCAGGTTTTGGGTTAGAGAGCTTACCACAACAAGACTTTTCGAATGGGAAGTGTCATAAAATTTGAGCCAAAAATTGCAGTACTGAAAACTAGTGATGGACCGAAAGGGCTCATAACCGAAACCGAAAGTTTCGGTCGAAAGAGGGCTTAACCGAAACCGAAAGCAGCTGATTACAAAATTGTTCAAATGCAAAATCTGCCTTAAAAATTAGAATGCTCATGTGTTCGATGTTGGATAGTCGCCAATTTTGAAAAATCGGAAAACTTAAATTTCAGAGGTTTTTGGACCATTTATTTTTGATTTTGTTGTCAAACTCCATTTTACATAGTGCTTGTCTGCTTTCGGTTTCGGTAGGCATAACCGAAACCGAAACCGAAATTTCGGCCGTAATTTCGGCCGAAAGCGCTTTCGGTACATCACTACTGAAAACTCAAACACATCAGTAATGTCGCCATTACTTTGAAGAACTCAAGTACCCAAATCAATGACTGGGGTGTATTTTGTTTCCCGCCTCTGCCTTTCAGAAGTGAAGGGTTTCATTCCTTGGCTGGCTTGTAATGGAGGCCTGTCAATGGAGAAGAATGACAAATCTTCTGTTGTCATGCATTCTGCTCTTTTGATGAGGTTGTTCATCATTCATTACACTTCCTTTTTTACGCTGTAGACACTGTTTGAACTTGCCTATTTTTTGCTCAATGAAGACTCCTTTGAACACGGTTTCTCATAGCGTCACAATGCAGGTGAATGACTGACTCACTTGAAATGGCGTGATTTTGGATTGCAGTGGTTTCACATTTCTTTCTTATATTCAACCATCACACTTGATGTCTTGTTGCGTTTTTATTAAAAAAGTAATTGCTTTTAACCCCTTGAAGACCATGACACGATATTGGAACAAGATTTTCATATGCTCAAGCACCTTCTTGAGATTGTAATGGAATTTTGAAGTCCATTGTTTGCTTGGGAGTCAAAACATTGTACCAGCATAAAAACATTTAGAGAACGTTTTGTGAATGCAGATTCTAAAAAGTGGGTCAAATGTTGAAGATATTGTAGGTAGGTTACATGTTATCGTATTATGGAAAAATTTACAGTTAAATCAATACTAGGTCAGTGGAATACAAGTATACTATCAGGTCGGTAGTAGCATTTTAAACGAAAAGCTGCTAACTTTGTTTTTTGCACCACTTCGAGATATCTTGCTAGTCCCAAAATCAAGGGTCTTGTCAGATCAAGGATCCGCAAGTATACTTCTTTGAGCTGAAAGTTGATTTTTCGATCATGAATATCACTATGACTAGAATCAAGTGTGATTAGAGGTCCTTAAGTGAACTGTGCACTTGGGGTATCATCTGTAATTGAAAGGCTGCAACTAGACCTAAAATGTACTCAAAGGCCGTTAATCTGACTTGACTTTGGCATACTCCAAATTCTCTCTTGGCTTTGTTAACATGAGACCTCAAGTCAGGTTAACAGACCACAAGTAGTATACTTAAGGCTACCACTTGAATTTTAAGTGTGTGAGAATATACTCCAGGACTATTAAATTGAGGAATTCATGAAAAAATGGACTGAACTAAAATCGTATGAGATTGGGGGTGCTCAAGTTATCTCCTGGGTCTTCAATTTTAGAATGCTGATATTCTCTTTCAGTGGACATTCACATGTTAATGATCGATCTGATACTTCATAGTTGAAATATTTTATACCTTACGGCAAATTTCCTTTTTCTGCATAAATCATGTAAAGTTAAAACACGTCGAAAGAAAAGTGCAAAAACATCTCATATTTTGGAGCCAAAGCAGGAAAACGAAAGAAATTTGTAGGAAGGTGTTTCTGACAAGGAGGCCAAATCACTTATATGAAGAAAGGTTGCGCAAAAACTAGAGGCAAACACTTCCAGCTCTCTCTCGAACTAATCATCGCTCGTTTTTTTTCTTTGCCACTAGCCTTCAAATCAAGCTTGAAAGAAATGTATGATGCACTACAAAACGAAAGATCACAGCTTGACTCACAAAGGATGACACTCCAGGGTAGTAGTAAGCTAAACACCAATGGCCCTCAAAGCATGACAAGAAAAATATGAGTGCAATTCGTCGGGCAAGCTGACCAAATCACATTTATCTACCACAGTGTGAATCGAGCTAAAACCTCGGAACTTGGGTTCAATAATACATTGTTTTTGAAAGGCCCCTTTGTTAGGAACGTGGACGAGTTCCGACAAAAGTAGTTTTAAACTTCCATCTAAAGAACAACAATTGAGGGTCTTAGGAAAAAGTAAACATAAAAGTATAAACAATAGATCATTCTGGGTTGATTGTAATCCCTTCATTTTTCATGAAGTATCAAGTCAACTATAACAAAATGGAAACTTGTAAAGGGCCACTTTAGAGGTAATGAAGATAAATATCTCCTTGGCACTTCATATATATATATTTATAGCAATTCGAAATGATAACCCAAGGAAAGCTGTTTGAGTGAATGTAGAAGAAAATCAGTGTATGATAGTTCCAAATAAGCAACATGATGATAAAGTCAGGGCCAATGAAAGAGCCCGAAAAGAGGCCCTAATGGGTAGATTGGCGTCCATTATCACACCATAAAGTAGTGGAGGTCATCTTAACTCTTTGAATAATAAGTTAGACTGAAGGTGGCCTGAGGTTGGCCAAATTGTAAAAAAGGGTTGGGTACAATGAGCTTCAAAGCAAAGAACAAAGAACTTAAAGTGTCGGCAAAATATTGAAACATAGTTGTTGTTGTTGTTCTGTGGAGCAGAAATCCCCGACGTTTCAAGGAGTTAAGTCAGCTGAAGATCACGCTCATCAGCCATCAGCTGACTTCTAGGTTGTGAAACGTCTGGGATTTCTACTCCAGAGCAAAACAGCAACTTTATCTGAGCCCTAGATCTCAATATTATGTTAGGGAAATATTGGCGAAATCTCCGCTCTTCCTTCCAACTGAAGTACATGAGCCAAAGGTTCAGTAATAGGGATAATGATGTTGCCAAGAATGTCCAATGCCATTTTATAACAAGATGAGCCATTCAACCACACCCTCACAAATATTGGTTGGTATAAACACTATATTTCTGGTGATGTACTAAAATAATTCCGAATATTTGATTGTGGTTTGTGAAAAGGCTCAACTTAGTTCTAAGCCCTGACTTATTAGTAACGCTCCCGTTTGAATTAGCTCAAATTTAGAATGATGACGAAATATATATTAGGTCTTAATACTTTTATAAGTCAATATCCCCTTCGAGACAAAATGCGATATCTTAAAGGTATTGACGCATACCTATCTCTTGGAAGCCAACAACTTATCTCCAAAGTAACTTAAAAAAAAACATACGCATCATTACTTTTTGAAACGTCTTTTTTAATAAGCTAAATTTTAGCTAAAGAATGGAAATTGGAAATCCCTGAGCACAATTTCGTTCACGATAACGTTCTGTCATCCTCAAAGTGTGTGAAATGGTGCATTTCTACTCACTCTTTTGAACTGAAGCTGCCATTAGTCACGGTTTTGAAATCCAAGTCCTACCTCAACTTCAATACACCAAGATACGGAGAGTTGGAAACCTTCAAAAGGAATAGATGATGGTGATGATGATTTGTGGCTTGTTGCGCGTCTCCAATCTGTCGACAAAGAAATATCGCCTTGGGTTGGTTGGGCCTTCTAGTGATGAGTCTGCTCCACTTTTCAGCCAACTTGTTCATTAGTAAGTGTCAAACAGACCTGTGGCAATTATTTTTCAAATCTAATTAATTACCATTACATTTACATTGCTTTCAAAAGTTATTTAACGCAGTAACATTGGTTTTAAAAGTATTTGAATACTAGCATAATTACTTTATTTTCCATTCCAATTGATTGCTGTTATTTTCAAAACGTATTTAATTTGTATTCAATCAGTCTACAAAGAAATTTTCTCTCAAACATAACTTGTTCTCATTTAATTTTTAAGGGCAAAAATCCGAGAGCTTTTTTCTGATCAAAAACTTGTTCATTTAGTGTTCATCAATTTACACACCTTATTAATTTTGGAAATGTGTGGAATGGTCTGTGAAATGCTTAATCTCAGGAATTGTTAAGTAAATGAAAGTGTAACTAAATTGTGATAAAAAAGCACAACTACATTGTCTGAAATGTAATCAATTACAATCACAAATATTTTTCGTTCGAATGTAATCAATTACAATTTCAATCTACACATACATCATGGGTTTGGTTAGTGTACGCCTCTTTTAAATCTTACATTGAGAGTTATTTAGAGATTTTGAGAATTGAGATTTATAGAGAAGGGGCGGATTTTTTAATACCGCTACAAGGAATGGGATTCCCTGTAAAGAAAGTTAATGATTAATTTAGTTTATAAAATTACCGTTTATATGAAATTTGATCTACCAATGAGTTTCTGTTGGCAGATCTGTACAACCCTTGAATAGTGGGTTGGTCAGGAATAGTATTCAAAAATTTGTCCAATCCTGCCTTAAATGCTGTTAGAGGATCAGCTCCTACATATTCACGACGAAGGCAAATAGGCAACAAATTGAACAATGAAGGAGCCCGATAAAGAAGAGAGGAGGACTTCATTGTTCGAACTAGCCTTGATTCCTTAGGATTTGGAGGTGCTCTCAGGGCGCACGTAAAACCTCTACGATCGCTACAACTGATCTCAAATCCTGGGTTAGGACAGAGCCCATGAATGCTCTTGAAAACATACAGTATCAGATACCTTTCATACCTTCTCTGAGTACTGTACAACCCTAACTTCTGGAGCCTCTCCCAATACGAGAGCTCTCTCATTCCTGTGATGTTCCTAGTAAAACATCTTTGGACCTGCTCGACCTTTTGCAAACCTGCCGAACTCATTGGAGCCCAAATGGGGGAAGCATCTTTGATGACAACTCCTAAATCCCTCATGGACGATACCTGTTCAATATCACAACCTCCATTGTCTTTGAGTGGAACATCTAATTTTGACGCCCCATACGTCATTGTGGGGAATTTCATCCCATTCAATGCGATGCTATTCTCGCCAACCTAAGGGTAGACTTTCTCCAAGTCCTCAACTAAACATTTTGAGTCCTGACCATTCCTTCCACAAACTAATTTTGTGTCATCACTCAGCATATGAAGAAATACTGGCTTTTGTTCTAAACTTCTGGAAAGGAGCAATAAAGAGAATAAACAAGAGCGGACCTAAAATTGAACTTTCCGGAGCACCTGACTTGACATCATACATGCCGCTAAAAGATCCTTCAACTTTAACTATTTGCTTCCTTTTGCTTATAAAACTATCAATCCAATTCAGGACCTTACCCTGGACCCCAAACTCTCTGAGTTGATCGAGCAAAAGACCATGATCTACTTTATCAAAGGCCTTGGCAAAGTCAAGATAGACTACATCAGCTGACATGTGACTTTCAAGCCCCTCAATGATTTGCTCGATATGGTCAAATCATTAAGTCAATCAATCAAGACAATCATCTCTATCTAATGAAAATATTATGCTAATCAGTTTTTAACAATATTTATATAGATTTTACATTTTGAAACTCTTGAAATATGAGTCCAGCGTTTTGTAATATTAGTTACGAGAGAGAGATTGCACCACAGAGAACTAATGGAACCATATTTGTTGGATAGCCCGAAGCTTTGCGTGACGCTCAAAACGAAAAGAACATCTTAAGAGGGTGGCTGAGTTCTTTTTATTTTGTTGCGTTTTTCACATTTCCATTTTGGCGAGGCAAACAAAGCCTTTTGTTATTTTGTGACTAGTAAATAACAAGTTCCACTAACTGGGTATTCTTGGCGATTTTTTTTGTAACAAGTCGCCACTTGTTGAATTGGTTAATCAATTACGGAAAGCCGAGTATAATGGGTTATTAAGGGGATGTAATGGGTATGTTTAACCGACTATAACTAAAGAACGGAGGGGGCCACTCGTTACTTAATTGCTTATCAAGCTTGACTAGAAATATCCAAACACAATGAGCTATTTTTCGGACTCAGAAAATCAAGACTTCATTTCGTTTCGTTTATTTGCCTTTAGAATCTAAATGAGACAAAATTATTTTGAGCACCTACTAGGTTCTTTGAGTTTAAGTGGTTCATTTCTTGCCCTAAAAACAAAAAAATGGTTCGGGTTTATGAAATTGTGTTTTCTGTTATTTATGCTATATATTGTGATTAATGAAGCTTTTACCATTGAAACAGCAAGTAATATAGTTTCCCGAACTCAAAGTTGTTTCCCTGGGTCTCCTGAGTCCGAAACACACCTAATTGTGTTTGGGTATTTCCATACAAACTTTAAAAACATCCTAAAGTAACGTGGCCAATTATAGAAGAGCAGGGGAACAAACTTGTCCATATTCTTTGGTTCTTTGGGATTTGATACTGTCGTCAAAACGTGATTAAAACCTTACAGATCACTACAAATCCTGTATTAGAACAGAGCTCATGAATGCCTTGACTGACTCAAAATATTGGATGCCTTTCATACCTCTGGTTAATTTTATCCCGTTATCCTGTTTAAGGTCAGTCTGAATGAAGCCAATGTTTAAACAACATTAGAATACTACTAAAAAACGGTTGACATCTTACGTTTCTTTCATGCTGATTAGTGTTAGTGATAGACCGAAAGGGCTCATAACCGAAAAAAACGAAAGTTTCAGCTGAAAGAGGGCTTAACCAAAACCGAAACCAAAAGCAGCTCATTTCAAAATTACATTCACTTTAAATTTAAATTGCTCATGTGTTCGATTACAAGAAATCCAAGGATGACTCAACAAAGAATATCTTACACTTACAGAATCTTTACAGAATACCACTTACGGCCTAATTACTACAATGAAAACTCAACGGAACATTTATTTTGTTGAAATAACCTCTCATTTTAGTGCAATGACAGGCTATATGCTGTATTTCTGCAATTTCTCTTGAGAAATTAAGATGTCCTTGGGTAACAATAGATTTAAAAAATCGGAAAATTTACGTTTTATTGTTTTTTGGGCCAGAAGATCTACGATTCTGTTGTCAAACTTCATTCTTCTTAATGCATGTCTGCTTCCGGCATCGTTAGGCAAAACAAAACCGAAACCGAAATTTCGGCCGAAAGTGCTTTCGGTCCATCACTAATTAGCGTTGTACATGGACTTTGAACTTCCTCTGAAAACATTTTTGCAAAAAAATTAAAGAAAAGCCAAGCACTGAAAATCCGAAACACAAAAGTAAAAAATCATTCATTATTCGAATACCACAGAATTTCTTTGGTAGAAAGGTCTCAGTCATGGATTTTTTAAGAAAGCTTGACTTGCCCATCTATTACAGCAATTACTAGTGACGTCATCATTTTTGGCGGGAAAAAAAGTTCGGAAGACCTGTGTTTCTGATGAGTGAGCGAGGTAACTAAAATAAAGGTTTAGGCCTGGTGATTGCAACAATGCCTTTCTTATCTGCACAAATTGAAATTGAAATAGCAATTCTTGACATTGTTTTTGCAAAAAAGTATGTTTTGTTGCTTTTATCTAAAATTTCGCTACATAAGTTGAGAGGGTTCTTCCGAACTTTGAAATTAGGAATGCCCGACTTTTAATAACAAGATGGCCAGAGGAGATCGGTTCCTGGGGCAACTAAAGCTACAAACAAATAATTTGTTTAATCAAAGGCTTCCAATTTCTCCATTTGTTTTCAAATTACTTTGCAATTCTTCTCAACATACATTAATCATGCCATTGCCCCTAAATGCAACATTTATCGAAAATCTGACCCTTGAAAACAGATTTTTTTTTTTGGCAAGCCTACACTGCTAACGGCAGTTAGAGACGACAGCAGGTCCGTAAAATGATACGGTAATCACTCCCATTTGTTTATGAATTTCGATACGTTGGGTCAAAAAATGGCCGATTGACTGCGAGTTTGAAATAAAAGCATTTCATCTAATGTATCCGTAAGCAATGTAATCCGAAATTTTGATGATGTTTGGCAAGCTTTCAGAGTCCGTATTTTGATATCTCTACCTGTCCATGAGTGTGCCAGGAACCATGGAAACCAGAGTAATTTGTGATGGATCTCCAAAAACTGTGGCTACACCTGGATGGAAAAGAGGAACAAGATCCTAATTTTGTTTCTAGATTCAAGTTTCTCTATGGAACCTTCACAACAATACACTTTATAATTGTATTTTAAGTCAAGTATGTTTGTTTGTTAAGGTTTTATTTCAATCAGATTCAATCAAAGTGTGGCTGAAGCCAAAATGAGTTCTTGGAAAGACGGAGAAAATTTGAAGGAAATTGAGTTGAATAGATTTGTGTGTTTACAGTTTAGTCACTTGACTAATGTGATTGAAGAGAGAAACAATCATGGATTCCTCGCTCAATAGGCATTTATAAGGGAACAAAACCAGAGGCAGAATCAATACGGACCTTCAACAAGCCATGGGATGCCGACCCAGCCATCCGCATGTGCCATTGATCATCCGAGAACACTATGGAGCTTACAAAGATCGCTTACAATCAAAACGAATCGACCACGAACTCTACAAGATTGGCCAAGAGGATGCACGTAAGGTACATATGACATTCAAAAGTGTATCTTTTGTATCGTGAATGAAGGGAAGAAGGAGAAAGTCTTAGTTTACTGTCTTTCAGTCAATGAAACAGGCTAGAGTGCTTATAGGGAAATGACACTCCGAAAGTATTGGTGAGTCACCATGCCTGCACTGTGTGTGCAATGGGATTTGACGTTGAACACGCTAAATTATGTTATTCACAAGCCAAACTTGCGTTTTTAGGGAGTTCGTGGCAAAATTGCTCTTTCAACTGCTCTGGTTGAACAAGAGCAATGTATGATGAATCAAGTCAATTGACACCCCTGCTGTCAGATCAATGAAGTATGTTCAAAACAAAATTTCACTGACTGTACTGGAGTGACATATATCTGTTAGCCTTCTAGAGCAAGCAAGAACAATTCAGCTAAAAGAGTACGCGCATGAGATCAGTGCCCTCATTAACATTCGAGGAGAACAAGGACAGCACAAGAAAAAGTGCAATCGATGCTTGGAAATAAATGAAACACATTTCCACAACATCCAAGAACGTTGCAAGTGTACAATTTTTGTCGAAAATCTATTGTGAATCAAAACTTGCATTTTTTCTTTGGCTTTCCTTTACCTGCTCAAATCGTGTGGAAACACTGCTCTTATTTGGGGCCAACAAATCGCATTTCCGCACTATTGTAGTTATAATGCTACAGGTCCGACCGATACTTTTCAGTTCCGGATCAGGGTTGGTTAGGCGACTTTGCGGATCAGATCAGATCTGGATCTCGTCGAAATATTTGTCGTAATTTTCAAAGCTTTCAAGCCAGTGATCGTTTTGAAAATTCAAATGAAGATTTTTCCAGATCAAGTATCTTTTGGAGAAAAATCGACAAAGAATAGGAAAGTTAAAATTCCAAGGATACGTCTTTTAAGTTGGCGTGAGTTGTTTTTGCATCAGCCGGATCCAACCCTACATCAGCTCCTGAGTTTTTGAATCTGACTTGCAAAAAGCCAACCGACATCATAACCAAAGCAATCCATTCTGGAACCGAATCATGGCTAAGGGTGAAGATTTCTGGCAAATAAAACATGCTTTTAGGCCCAAAAAATGCGTCCAAAATGGCAAATAAAATGGCATGTAAAACAAGAAATGGCATATAAAATGGCAAATAACCATGAAAATTTACCAAAATATAACAAAACTGGCCAATAAATTTGGAAAATGAGCATTATGTTGCATCAACAATAAAGTGGAATGCAAGTGCATAAACATTTAAGAGAAAATACAAAGTCACCGACCAAAACTTGCAGTAGATTTTGTTTGAATCTGCTGCCAAAACCAAAAGTGCTAGATTGTTTTTGATTGTGTTTTGTAAAAGTAGATAGCAATACCTAGTTTTGCGGAAAAAAAAGAATTCAAGATACAACCAGAAATGTCGGAGCAACGGGCCAAAAGGCAACGGATATCAGATTTGCTTCGCGCGGGAATGGGTCCTGAGAAGGCTGCAGAAATTGTTGGAGTTAGCAAGCGGACTGTATACTATATCTTGAAGACCCTTCGTGAGGGCAAGGGTATTGAGAGGTCCCAAGGTAGTGGTGGACATAATCGAAAAAGATCTGTTCAGTTTTTGGAGGAGCTCAAGGCCAATGTTGCGGAAGATCCCACAACCTCCATGGGCACCCTTGCTAAGTGGATGAGGGTTGCTCACAGCACCATCAGCCTGGCTATTCGAGTTGATTTGGGCCTCCAATCCTATGCCAGAACGGCGAGGCAGCTTCTGACAGAAAGGTTCAAGGAGATAAGGCTCCAAAGATGCAAAAAGGTTCTCAATTACCTGAAGAGGAATGGCGACAAGGTCAAAATCTTTTCGGATAAGAAGATTTTCACTTTAGACGCAATATCAAACCGCAGGAATGACCGCTATCTTGCTGAATCCATTGACCAGGTCCAGGGCAAATTCAGGACCAAGCACCCTCAAAAAATAGTGGTGTTTGGTGTTGTGGCCAGTGACGGCAAAAAAATGCCTCCTTACTTCTATAAGCCTGGAGACAAAATTGATTCAGAAATGTATTGCAAGGTCCTAAGATACCAGGTTTTACCCTGGCTGAAGGCCAATTACCCCCAAGGAGACTATGTATGGACACAAGATGGTGGTCCATGTCATACCAGTCGACGTTGTCAAGATTTCTGCCGAAATAACTTTGCCCAATTCTGGCCAGCGGACATGTGGCCTTCGTCATCACCCGATATCAACCCGCTTGACTTCACTGTTTGGAGCGTTTTGGAGAGGGAGTCCAACCGGACCCCTCATCCAAATTTGGCATCACTGAAGGAATCTATCAGGTCTGCATGGGATGAGATGTCGGAGGATTATATCAAGAAAAGCTGCGCCAGTGTCCGTCGCCGTGTCGAGGCCGTTATTGCAAATGAAGGGGGTCATTTTGAATGAAAATGTTATGCACCGTCATGGAAGAATTTATCTGTCGGTTTTTTTAAAATTGGTCGAAAATTGATGAAGTTAGATAATAAAACGTTTCGGAGTAGACTTTACTGCAAGTTTTGGTCGTTGACCCTGTATTTTTGCCATTGAATAATCAATGTATCCCTTAAACAAAATATTTTGGGCAAAAATTTGTTTTTCTTATTTTTCCCACAAAAGACATGGCAAATAAAATGAAAATGGCAAATAAACTTCAAAAGCTAGCAAATAGCAAATAAACATGTTTTTGGGCATAAAATCTTATTTGCTTGAAATCTGTACCCTTCATGTACCCATACCCATATCATGGCTGATCTGGACCCACCACTACTGGTTTTGACCGCAATGTTTATGGCTCTTAGCCCTTGTTGTGAACCCCATATTTTGTTGCAAAAAAAATAAAAAATAAAAAAAATAACGGCAGCGTGGAACAGTTGTGAGGCTTGTGTATTTTTTCTTCAAATTGGAAACACCCCCCAAAAAAACAAAAATTGGAAACACAACACTCTCAAAATCCGGAATGAAATTAGATTTTTCTTTCTTCCCTTTTGTCTATATATTGTTATTCCTTCATTGGTACATCAGATTTTTGAGGAAGGGACCAAATTTCGGAAAAAAGAACGCGTAAAACCAACTTTTAACTTAATGATAATAAACAAATATAAAACATAATATAAAAATTAATCACTGTCATAGAAAACCACAAATGTCCCATCTCGATTTACGTTAAACAACTTGTGTTTTTTCAGCTCAAATTATTGCTCTTGGGGGCAGGAGAATGTGGCAAATCCACGTTGCTGAAGCAAGTTAGAATCTTGCACAAACATGGATACAGTGCTCATGAGCGTTACGAGTTTGCCTACACGATTCGCATCAGCTTGGCCAAGAACCTTTTGACCATGATCGAGGCCATGACCAGAGTGAACATGCCCATCACCGAAAAATCTGCCCGGGCTTCTGATTTGATTCATGTCAAAACATATGAGGTTAGTGCCGAGATGACTATGCTTCGTTAAGATTGGAATGATAAGTGGCAAGTCGCAACTTTTTATCAGAGTTGTTTCGCCAAATAATGAATGGATTTTCGTATGTTTTTAAGCCTTTTCTGTGATGTATTTGACTTCTCTCTCAGCTCTCCTTCGTTTCTCTCCATTATGTGCGTTCCCTTTTCTATTTAAACATTGTTTTACCAGTAGTAGCATGGAACATTTTCCACCATTTAAAAAGTCCATCAAAGTAAAAAGACATACACGGTTAAAATAAAAAATACAAACGGAGTGACTTTGAAAATATGAATGAAATCATAAAACCTTCCATGGTTGTCAATTAATTAAACCCATCTTGGTAATTACTACGGACGGGCAAAAAGCGTAACTAAACATAGGCTTTTAGCTACCAAAAGGTGCACAAAAACCAATCCAAAATCGCAAAATAAAGTGCAGAAAAAGGTCGAAATAGCAAATTAACTCCCCTAAAATCGCAAAAAAACAACAGAGATTTAGATATTTACTTGTCTTTTTCATTTTTCAATTTTGAGAAACAAAATTTTAGATATTGATAATAACCAAAAATTTTTAAGCCTGCGTTGGGAATTAAGGATTCCCAAAATAACTTTTGTGACCAAAATAAAGATTTTTTTAAATGGGTTGATTACGCTTTTTGGAAAAAAGAAAGCAAAGTGGTAAGAAGTTATTCATACTCGATAAGAAGATAACTTCGTTCATTTTTTATCAAAAAACTACTAGAAAGAATTGAAAGACAAAGAATGTTGCTGTTGACGGACAACATTTTTATATTCATGTGCAATTGAGCTCTTAAAATATGAGGAGACCGATACCAGTGAGATTTCCGCCAATAATATTTTATTTAGGTAAATTGCCTGAACTTTTGGGATTTGGGAATAACACTTTACTTTCAAATCTGAAAAAAAAAATCAATGTTTGATATTTTTCAAAAGGAAATTGCCCATTAGTCTTCATCGGGAAAATGCAGGAGCTGATCCTCTAATAGCATTTAAGGCCGGATTGGACAATTTTTTAAATACTATTCCGGATCAACCCACTATTCAAGGGTTGTACAGATCTGCCAACATTAATTTGTTTGTAGACCAAATGTCATATGAATGTTAATTTTATATTTCATGTGGTAAAATCAATGATACACTTTCTTTACAGAGAATCCCATTCCTTGTAGTGTTAATAAAAAATCCGCAACCCACCCAATAAAAAATAGCACACTTTCAGCAAAGAGGGCAAGAAAGCAGAAAACTTAGTTAAATTTATCAAAAATCTTTTTTGCGCTGTCTGCCCGTCCCTGAATCTCTATAACTGATAGAAATTTAGTCATAGTTGAGCAAAAAAAGCTTCTGGTTCAAAGTCAGTTCCAATCTTTAAAGCTAGTTTGCATGTTAAGTAAGGGATTCGTGCCATTTATTGGATTTCAAAACAACATCGCCAAGTTCAACCATGATCATTAGAGGCCGGGAAAAAATGTTGGAAAAACGTCCAAAAAATGTCATTAAAATGTCAGGAAAAAGGGCAAAAAATGTTGAAATATAGGGCAAAAAGGGCAAAAAATGTTGAAATATAGGGCAAAAAGGGCAAAAAAAATTGAAATTTAGGGCAAAAAATGTAGGACAATACGCAAAAAATAACTGTTTTATTGCTTTGACGCACCTCAGTTTTGACCAATTTCTGAGATCAGCAAGCATCATTGTAAAAATTTAATGGCTGGAAAAGGACTGCTATCTTACGCTGCAACTTTGCTGTGAAGTGATGTTTGCTATCAAACACCTTTTTCTATCGTATTTGGCAATTCTGTTCAAATTCACTGCAGAACTGCACCGTTTTAAGGGCCTTCTTGGGCTAGGCGTCAGTTGAAGTTCGGCCGTCCTGTGGTGAGAGGTTCTTCCTTGAGAAGACTACTTAATACAGTGTGACCAGACATCTGAAGGAAATAATGCCATCAAAACAGTTTATGTTTTAGGTGAGATAGCACATTCAGACTCTTTGAAAGGCAATAGATATTATTATTATTATTACTCATTTATTGCGATGTCTTTTATCATCAACATGGTTTCGAAACATTACAAAAGTAAAGCGTATGGTATGGATGTGCCAAATCACCACAGATCAAACATATGCAATCATCAGTAGGAATGGGATGGAATTCTTTCCTACTGCAATTAACATGGTGTTCAGCGTCAAGTATTTCCCGAAATATTAGCCTTCGGTGCCTCGGGTACACTGAAATCAGAGGAAGAACGCGGCTTCGCCAGAAGTATGAAGGAATATCAGAAAAAAGAGTGATTGAGGGCGGTTTGGAAGGTCGTTGAAAAGGGTGAGCTGAACTCCCTTGAAATAGATATTAAACTCTGAGTAAATAATGGCAACAGTGCCAACAAAAAACATACTTTACTCTACTCATAGCTATTTACCCACGTAAAATAATCACGGAAACAGGGGTCACAAAGTTTCTGATTTGAACTTTTTCACAACTTTTTGACAAAAAGAAACTTAAAGGGCACTTTTCCCCCTTTCCAAAGATTTGAAATAAATTGGCATTGTAAAATGTGAAGTTGAAGAATGACAATTTTAGCAGGAAATTTTGGCGGGAAATTTCAAGCCTTCATTCATTTGATTAATTGGTCCTTCAGAACCAGTTTGGGATGACATTTTTGAGCAAAAATTACAAAAAATGTTAAAAAAATGTTGAAAATTTCCAAAAAATGTCAAATAAAATTAAAATGTTATATTCACGTAATATTGGCAAAAAATGTAAAAAATTATTTTTAATGTAAAAAATTTTTTTCCCGGGCTCTAATGATCATTTATAATCTAGCAAAAATTTAGCAATTTTTAATGAAGTTTGGCTTTTATCGTCAAGAGTGGGATTGATTGCTGCTTTGTATGGGAGTCTTTGAATTGTACAAGAAGATTGATTGAATGAGGTAAAAAATCAATGAAATCTGGTTCTAGTAGTTGTCTGTGTTACTTTTGACTTTTTATAATCAAGCATCCTTTTTCGAAATCCAAACAAAGAGCACGAACTGTTACTTCTTTCCTTCAAATGCTTTACAGGTATTCAATTGAGACCCTGAAGTAGACGGTTAACATTTAATTTCTGCCGGTTGTTTATGATTTGTTAGAGTTCAAATTTGGAATCATTGAATTTTGATTAAGAATAACAGAAAGAGTGTTTCAACCATGTTGAAACGAGAATACTGACGGTATTCAATCTGATTTCGATCTGCTCAATTTTTTTTGGCTACCATAAAGGCTGATAATTGTAAACGGCTGTAAGAGAATTTGTGGTCACGGCAGCTTGCTTTTTCAGAGCAGCTTTTGTGCGTAAGAAGAGAGGGGATAGCTAGAGGTGTCTCTACCTCAATCACCTTTGGAGCCACTAAGTGCCAACCCTGAACTCCCTCCTTGGGAGTAGACAAGATAACTACTTAGGTTGTTTGAGAGAAGCACTTTGAAGTCTCAGCTCAGGGCAAGCCAGCTTTTGTTGCTTACAAACCTGCCATCTCTTTAATTGCACACTCTCTCTTAGTCTTGAGTCCCCAGCTGTTGCTGGGCTTGTCCTTGCACTTCTTTCTTGTTCTTCTATGTCAAGTGTTATCTACATCATTTTTTGGCTTCCGTATATATATAGCAATATATATAGTATATATATACCGTATATATATAGCAACCAGTCCTTCACGTTGTTTGACGCCGTTTGGATGAGCTTGCCCATTTGGCTAGAAGTACGCGTTGACAAAGCTGTCACTGAAGCTGCTGTGACCACAAATTCTCTTACAGCCGTTTGTAGATAATCCATTGCAACTTTAATGCGAAGAGTTGTGGCTTAATCGTAATGACACCCTCTGTATGAAATGTCAAAAATAGTAGTGCGAGCAAAACAGATTGATAACCAGATTTAGAACTCTATCAGTCACATTTTCTGTTTTTAGCCCATGTTTGAATCGATACCTCTTTTCTATACGTAGGATATCATTTCTCTCGAGGACATGAATGAGTACGCTCTAATCAAACTAGGCGGGGCCATGACTCGTCTTTGGAATGACAAGGGCGTGTCTGCCGCCTTTGCTAAGAGTCATATTTTTGGCGTGTCCGACTCCATAGGATATCTCATGGACCGTCTACCCGCAATCTTCAATCCCAATTACGTCCCCACCGATCAAGATATCATCCATTGTCGGGTTCAAACCACTGGAGTGGTTTCTACAGAGTTCAATTATAGTGGTCTGACCTTTGAAATCTTTGATGTGGGTGGACAACGCTCAGAACGCAAGAAATGGATTCATTGCTTTGAGAATGTTTATGCCGTTCTGTTTGTGGCCGCTTTATCCGATTATGATTTGGCCATGAGTGAGGATCCGGAAAAGAATCGGATGGACGATTCATTGAGTCTCTTTGACCAGATTTGTAACAATCGATGGTTTGAAGAATGCTCCCTTATTTTATTCTTGAACAAGAAGGACATCTTTCGGGAGAAGATTCGCAGGGTACCCATTACCAAATGCTTCCCGGATTACAAAGGAAAGCCCAATTATGAAGAGACTTCCAACTATGTTCGACAACAATTCGAGGCCCAAAATAAGTCCAACAAAGATATCTTTAGTCATTTTACCTGTGCCACCGATTCTCAAAGTGTAAAGTTCATTTTTGATGCCGTCATGACCAATCTTATCATGAGCAACTTGAAGAACGTGGGACTACAATAGCGTGTTCAAGTACCAACCTTGTCATTATTCTATTTTCATGCTCAGTGTGTGCATGTCTGGTTTGGTTTTGGTGGGTTCATCAGTATCCCAAGTTTCTACGGTTTAACCATTTCTTTTATGTTATTAAAGTAAACATGAACATATGTTCTGTTGAATGTTCGTTTGAAAGCATTGTTTCATGATTATATAGGACTTACAAAACGAGCAGTTTGGCAGAGCTGTCAGATTAACCTCATGAACGTCATATGATGAAAAGAAAGCTCGATTAATTTTGTAACTAATACTAATAACGCGTAGGTTAACTATTTGCAATAGACCCTTTGACGTCGTCATGGTTTTTGCTGATTGAAATCATTAAATCCTAAAATGCCATTGCAATAGTTTAATTAAGGTGGAAAAATAGGCAAAGGAAATCGAGGTTTTGAAGTGACATTCTGGAATTTAGCCATTTTTTAACAATTCATTGAATACATTATTTTTTACCTAGTTCTGCGGGGTTATCACTACTGCCATTTTACTGCAAATGAGTTACCATTTTTGTCTCGGAAATGGTTGTATTTTCCCTTTGCACTCTGTTGAAAATAAGACACAACCGGTATTTTACCGGTTAAATGACCCCAATATAGGAATTGCTTGGTCAACAGTATGAACTAACATAATTTATGTTTCATTAATTTTGCGAACGAATGTCAAGGTCCAGAATATTCATGATCTTTTAATGTTTTCGGCTTCCAATTTTTTTTCGCGCATAAACTGGCCTTTGTTGTTGCCAAAAGTCTTTTCTGGCTCCCAAGTAGATTAAGCCTTCCCGAGCACAAGCTTGAACCTGTAATAAAAGATGAATAAACAAACCAATTAATAACCATTCTAAAACACATCACGCAAAAAGAGAAGAAAAAAAACTTCATTACCCTATGAGAGATGTAGGTTTCCGTGTCGTTCCTGGTGTCAATTTTATTAATCACAGGATTGGCCAGAAGCTTCTCCAAATATAGGTAATCTTTGTTCAACTCCCCCAAGAGTTCCTTGTTATTTTTTCTCATGACCGTCTGCTGTTTCCGCACCTGTTTTTCCTCCAAAATTTGGCGCGTCTCCATCTTGTTTGAAGAGAGTGACGCCTGGCCATCAAAAGACGAAGATGGCGTCACTTTGGGCGACTCCCAAACCCCTTCCAATTCGGGCACTGATCCCATTAGGACAGCGTGGAGCTTGGCCTCGTATCGGTCTTTTCGTTGTTGCGTGTGAACCTCATCCTCCAAATCCGATTCTTCCTCTTCCAAACTGTCGCTATCCTCTGAAATTGAGATGCATCTCAGCCTCTTTGTCTACCGTTTTGAAGGGCGGAGGAAAATATAGCCTTGTCGTCGACAAAGAGTCCAAGGTCATCCCTGAACACGTCAAAACTGGTGATGGACTCATACCACCAGAAAAGAATGGAACGGTCACAGAGTTTCATAGAGGGGAGATAACATGCCGTGAACTTTCATTACGTTAGCAACTTATCGAAACTTGCTGAGATAAATCTTACTGATACAGGGTTGTACTATGGTCTGTATGGTTGGTATGTTCTATGGGTATGTGCAGTTTTTACAATATTCTTTGGAAATCAATTATTTTTATACGCAATTTCTCGCAATTTGTAGCAACATGCAAGGCAGGCAATACAACGAAAATGACCTCTCTAGTTTCCTCTAATGAATGGTTTATTGCCAGGCGATAATTTTCAATTGTGGTCATTTTAAGCAGATTTGGGTGTTGCTAGACTTGTATTGTGGCCAAAATATGTAAAAACGAAGCTCTGCATCTTTGTTTAATGATTTGCCCCTCTAGAGCAAAAGTTTCGAAACAAGTCCATATTAAAGCTTTTGAAAATAAAACGCACAATTACCGCCAACTTGTTCCTCCTCTTGGAATATTCGAGATTGATTGGCCAATTGATCTTGTTTCATGGTCTTTTGGTTCAGAGCCTCAATTACTTCGGCCAAATCATCAAAGTTGAAGGCCTTACTTCGGCAAAGGGCATTTTCTATGGCATCTTGGGATTTTTTAATCCCTGAGGCCACTGCTTCAGTATCTGGTCGAATATTATTAGCCCTGAAAGTATCAATCTTTCATCGAAGGTGAACATCAAACCCCAAAGACAACCTCACTCAGACCTGAAAAAGTATTTCATGGCATGCTCAAACCTGCCCATATTATACTGAGACTCAGCCTTGATCAAGAGGCCTTTCACCCCAAGAGGATTTATGGCCAAGACAACATCAGCATCGTCGTCGGCCAAATCATATAATCCCAGTTTGGTGTAGCACTTGCTTCTCAGAACATAAGGTATCGGGTTATGCTCGTTGGCCAAATCGCAAGCGTTCGTCAAGTAGATGGCCGCTCTTCGTGGATCCCCTGATCTAAAACGAGGAGATTGGGTATGTATGAATATTCTCGTGTTGGGTTGAGAAACTCATTTTCTCCTCGTACTTGAGCTCATGCTCGCCTTGCAAGAGATAAGTTTCAATTTCCACGTCCTCGGTGAGAACTGCGGCCGTGGAAGAGTTTTCCATCCGATCCCGTTTCTTTTTAACCTGCAGGCGAAAATCGGCTCTTTTTGACGTCAATCCTGAGAAGGAGGTTTATAAATGTATTGCCAGCATGCGCTGAATCATGAGCTTTTGAATTAGATGTAGTACATGATTAGATGTAGTACATGATTGGTTGCTGAGTCGTCGTATTGTCTAAATTGGTACGGCAGATTTACGGAATTAGTTCAGATTTGGTCTTTTTCAGCCACCAGATTCACTAAAAGAGAATGCTTAGCCTGAATTGACTAGCTAAACAGTTTCATACGATTGGGATTATATTCAACAAAAATAACGAATGATCTCGCTTTAGTCTTAAGACATTGGAAATATATGAAAGCCCAATTAAAACTAGAATGAGGAAACCGGATCAAAGTGGTATTAAGCTAAGGCGACGTCAATTTCAAAAAAATATTTTTTGTTTTTGTTTTCATATCACCCAGGGGTGTGACAGAAGGTCAATTGTGGAAGATGTCTCGAAGTAGAGTGCAAGTATAGAAAGGCACAATAGAAATAACATACTCGGACGTGGCTATTTCTTAGTAATCTTAGTTCATAAGCTGGCTATTAAGCCCGGCATATGCATTGAGACTGTGCTTAGGAACGGTTATGTTTGCTATATGAATGCATTTAACATCTGACCTACCATGCTTTCACAATTCTTTCAAATGTTCTCAAGAACTGACCTAGTGTTTCTAATGGCTTGTCAAATTGGATGCCCGATTGATCTTGACATTTTTCGAAATGAATATATATTATTTTTTTAAGAAAGTCTGGGCCTCGGGGAACAACTAGTGATGTGACTTGGGCGCTTGGGCAAGCTTTTTTTCGTGACATAGTACACTGGGGTCGCCATTTTACCTTCAGTGAAATGGTATTCCCTCTTGCCTACCTATCTTCATAAACCGATTTTTTATTAAGAAGTACTGAAACGCGCCCCTGACTTTTGTAATTTTGGATCAGGGTTGCAAATTAACCTCAAATTTGTGTTTGCTTGAGTAAGTTAGCAAAGCACAAAATCTCTATTAGGTGACCCTACCTTGCAACCTCCCGTGAAAAAACTAGCCCAAGCCCAGATTTCACATCACTAGGAACAACCATTTATCGGAAAACCTTTAAAACATAAAACACTAGTTTTGAAAAAAAGTATTCAATGGATATTTACAATACTTGAAAAACTCAATGTATGCCTGCCATTTTATTTATTCAACAGACCAGATTTATCTTTAGTTTATGGCCTCTTGTACTCTTGAAGTCAAAATGGGGCTAATTATGACTGGTACAGATTTCCAACAACAAACGTTTGAGCCCAAAAGAGGACTTGCCTTTTTTTAAAAAAAAATCTTGTTCTTGTTTAAACAGTAGTTCTTGTTTCAACACTAACATCAAATCGTAAAGAAACAATATGTTTCTTTGAACCTGAAATAAAACAAGGGTCAAATTTCTGACCTAAAACAAGCGAACAAAAGCTTCAAACCTAAAAAGAGTGAAATGAAAAAAGGAAGATTACACCCAAAAATTGCCTCCAGTTTGATGCCATATATTTTGGCTTAAAAGGCTATATTTATTGTTAATACTCAGTTCCCTTTTTTACGACAACCCGGTCAGCACAAGACAAATATCAATGTGGCTAGAAATAACCCTTTGATAAGGAAAAAGCTCCTTAATCATTCTCCTGACCTGAAGCTCGTTCTTTATGTCCTTATTTCCAAGGACAACGGCGGCAGCTCTATCTCGATCCACATAAAACACTTCCACTTTGACTTCAATATCCATTTTGCGTCGTTGTCGATTCCGTTGTTCCATCTCGCGGCGAAGTTGTTGGAAAGCTTTGTTCTTACGAAGAGCTCCAGTGGCATCTCCATTATCTTCAATAGCAACCACATCTCCTCGACTGCCACGCCTCGAGCCTCCGCCCTTTTTTCTCGAGCTTCTCACCGGAGCTGAATAGATCCTGGAAAAAACCGACGACGTTGCTGAGTTGCGTGGATTTATTTTTATTTTTCGGTTATGATTGAGAAATGATATTACATTCTGTAAAAGCTCTAACTGTAAATTGCCATTACTTTTGAAGATATTTTAATGAAATATGGGACAACGAGACAATTTTTTTCAAGTTAAGATATCGTGTTTAAATCAACTTATTTGCAATGATGCTACTAAATTTGGAAGCTAAGACACTGTTGTTTAATTTTCATTAACATGGACATAGAAACCTGAACGTACACGTACGTTTTGCTGGATATTTATTTGAACGAATTTCTGTACGGGTATGTAAAAATATGAAGAATCCGAAACTCTGAAGAAGTTTAACTGAAGATTGCAAAAATCACCACAAGTTTGAGGCAAACTGGGGGCAAAGTTTTTTGATTTCAGACCTATCATCAACTTGAGCTTGTTGCCAAAGTTGCAGCTTCCACCTTAAAGTTAATTTCTCTAAATATTTTGAGTCTGTTAGAGCTCAGCAACGACAAGCCCCAACAACCGTTTCTACCTCAAGATGGCGTTGATTGTCACTTTTCTCTGAGTGAAGATCAGCTTTGCTCCTTCATTGAACCGAGAAAATATCAACGGAGACCTAGCGTTGCCAGACCCATCTTGCGTTGATATCCAACATGGTTGCCAGGACATAAATTTTGATGCCACTTTTTGGCTACATGTCAACTCTGTTTTTTCGATGGCTATCATTTCTTCGAAAAAGATCATTTCTCAAAAATAGGTGCCATTTAAGCTAAACGATCCCAGTCAAAAGAAGCAATCGTCAAGGAAAAGGACTTAAGATTTTGCCAAAAACTAGCGTCGTATATCTCGCCTTGGCAACGATGCTAGAAATCAACGTACGATGGGTCTGGCGACACAAGGTCGTCGCTGATGTTTTTCTTGGTTCTTTAAGAAGAATTGCTGCACTATAATAAAAGAGTACGGTCATAAAGTGCGCCATCTAGTGGATTTCATGCGGCAACAGCTCGCAGTTCCCATGATACACATATTTTTGAAGATTGCAACGGTCAACCATCACTTTGGACGAACTGAAGTGCCTCAAATGTTGACTGAGTGCTGTTGATGAACCTGTGGTGGTTTTTGGTTGAAATTATTGGTAAAATCCCTTCCAAATAGGCATGGAAACCTGACTACTGAAAAGGTAATTCAGGCATGATCTATGCCAAAATTCATCACAAAAATACTTAAGGTTCTATTTGGAGTTCCGCCATCAACATTTAAGGCACTTAAGTTAGTCCAAAAAAAGATGAATGACCGTTGCAATCTTCAAAAATATGTGTATCATGGGAACTGCGAGCTGTTACCGCATGAAATCCGCTAGATGGCGCACTTTATGACCATACTCTGTTATTATAGTAATCTGGCTCTGACGGTGAGTTGTTCATTTTGAGAACATGAGGGCACCAATGTGTTCAAGGCATGCTGAATTATGCGGCAGCTATTTGAGTGACAAGTATATTGGTTATCTTTAAAATCCTCTATTGCCCTGCAATTTTGGCTTGATCTTCGTTGTGCATTAACTTATCCCTTTTTTCAACCTAGAGGAAGGTACACTCATTCTTTTTTGAAACGAGATATGTTCTATGAAACCGTTTTGACCTGTGATATTATGTGAAATGAATGGTAGCTTCTCAAAATGTTTGATTTGGGAACCATTTAATGATTTATACACCAATTTCTAAATGGGTTAGGTGACTGATTTGTTATTTTTGCCATCGAATGTATTGTAACGAGTAGTGAGCAGTTTTTTTGTTGGTGAAAACGGCAAAAATGAACATTAGTAAAAACAGCCCCTTCCCATAGATAATTGACGTTTTAAGGCAAACGTCACCAATTTTGCTCTAAAGGTTTCACTTCCACCATCTAATAATAGAACAACTGGTTTCTTGAAAACTAGGTTTAAAAAAAACAAACATTTTTTTTTGGATTGTACAATAATTGTGTTATGATTTTTCACACACTTTGGACAAAAGTTGCTTGATTATGGTGCATGAATGGTTTGGCTTGGATATGATACAATTTTGATTCTTGGGAAAGCAAATCCACTTCCAGAGTCTTAGAAACTTTGCGCATGTGCTCAATTCATGGCTCTATTTCAAAACGGGAGTTTAGGAATTGATGTACAACTTCAATTCAATTTAAAAGGCCATATTGATCAATAGACCGCGGATTCAAAAAAATTTTTTCCTGCAGAGCAGAATTTCTAGAGGGTCGACGTTATTAACTTTTCTCTATTGCTGGTGTTCAGCTAACGCAAGCTGACCTACATCGCGAAACGTCTAGAAATTCTGCTCTGCAGGAAAAAAAAACTTTTGAATCCGCGGTCTATTGATCAACAAACTCGAAATAAATTCATTAATCAACTATTTGAACCTTTTACACGTACTGGGGACAAAAAGTCAAAACCTTAACCGAGCTTGGACAGAAATTGTTTGGGTACCAATAAATTGCCTAATGTGCAACTTAGTTAATCTACTAAAATTCATTTTCCACTCCCTAGTAATGAATAACACCATTACTTTTGCACTGTATGTAATGGTCAGTCGTGTACTACTTTTATTAAGGAATGTAATGGTGATAATAACAAATTGCAAAAATATTTGGATGACGAATGACTCTGAGATTAAGCATCACTTTCCATTAGAGAGTGAACTACTTACGATGACCTTCGATTTTGGGCCGGTTTGTGGGGTTCGACACTTTCATCTGCCATTATTCGGCACTTGTTGTTTCATGGAACACTTATAGCTCAGATATGCAATCCAAACTGACTGAAAAGATGACACTTTCCTTTTTTACCCTTTCTTACCCCTTCTTCTCCTGAAGGATTTATTTTGGTGAAGCGACAACTTAGTAACTGTTCCGTATGATAGCAGTGCTAGTGATTTAACACAGAAATAGGACTTTAAAAATGACCAGTATCAGCAGAGCCTGAAAATGTTGGCGTTTCATAATTAATTATTATTGCATTATGGTCTATTACATCACTCCACGACGATAATCAGAAGTATTTTGCTTTTTAATAAAATTTTCGAAGAAATTTCCCTTTTATTATTTTCGACTAAACACGTAACTTTGCTCCGTCAATTTCCTGATTGGGTCAAACAAAAGGGTTTCCCCCCGATTGTATCACTTTAACAACGTTAGAAAAATTATCAAGAAATATTTGCGCCTCAGTCACAGTCTACGTATCTAAATTTCCTATTTATCTCAGATTTTCATGTTGTTTCTTTTTATATTACCCAAACGTTTAAAGTCGTTTCCCTTCTTACGGCTCTCTAATCGGTCTCGCTTACCTTCAGCTTGTTTGTTTGTCTCTTGGAACAAAACCAATATATCGACTTTACGGAGTTCCGCCAAAAAACAGTCTCAATGTTCCAAATCGCCAATCACAACATGTCTATTTTTCAGAAAACCATTGAAAAAGAATGAGAAAGGAAGAAATTGGTAGTGATCATCATTGTAAATAAATGAACTTGTCGAATCCTTGAATTATTGCAATTGCTTTTTTACGTTTCCGACCTCTTAAAATTTAATTAGCATGGCAGAGTGGACACATCTTTGTTATTGGACAATGAGCAAGGTCAGTGTTGCTTCCGAATGTTACAAGTGTAAATGATCCCTTGAACAACTGATTTAAGGACTTGTGTTTTCTCTCTGAGGGACAATTTGAGATCGATTTCAAGGTTCCCTACCTTCGGATACAATTGTAAATGATGAGTGTGCGTTGAGATAAACGAGTGCAGTCCAAGAAGTGCTTCATTCGACACTTTTGCAATTGGTTCTTTTTGTTATAACCCCTCACGACTGTTTTAGCCCCCGTTTGTTTGTCTCTTTTATTCCGCTTTATTCAAACTTTAATGGCAATGTACGACACTGCAAAGAATTTGTTTTCCAAAGTCATACAACACATGATGTAGCAAATGAATGAAATAGAGTTGCGCTAGTAATTTAATAGTTCTTAACATGGCAAGTTTGCGGTTCCTTTAGGTATTAAAGATGCATCGACAAATTCTCACAGTGGGTTGCTTTCAAGATCAAGTAGCCATATCATCTGAGGAAAACCAGAGCCTTGTTAGTAGTTCAAGAAACATGACTGGTCGAGAAACAACAATCTTTTTCTCTTTGGTGTGTCTGGTATTATCGGATAAACCTGTGAGTATTTATTGTTTGCCATCAAACATGCTTTTAGAAACCTTTTATTATAGCAAGGGTGGCTCAAACTAAGGTTTCTTTCAAAGTACTGTTGAGGTCCAACCAGTGCAAAAATAGTTTAGCAAAACCATATTTTTGGCGTTAAAACCTCACTTGAAGTAGAATAATCGGACCCAAGGTGCATTTTTTAAGTGTGCAACGTAGCTTTCAATGGGTGGAGTCGTCCTTGCAGAGCTCGATGCGCGAGATGATTGTTTTGCCCAAAGATAAGCGATCAATCTTGAAATGATATTGTATGATTCTTTCCATCATGTTTTGCTTGCAGGAAAATTCGTTCTTAAAATAGGTCGAAAAATGTTATATAAAATAAGGATACGAAAAACTAAGCCTGGAAAAAAGCCTTTGAAATGTTAATCCTGCTCCTTTTTTTGGTTTAACAATATGCATTTGATAAAAATGCCAAATTCAGTCATACAGTTTCACTTAAGAAGTGACTTGTCCAAAGAGGGCGCTTCTTGAATAGGGTTGCATCTATTTTATTCTAAAAAATAAGTAAATTGTGACAAATAAGAAACAGTTTAGAGGATACAACATAGAGATGTATTTGATGATGATGATTTATTTGGGGACTTAGATCAATTTGGCACTTAGAAGGTCATTGACTTTGGGCTGGTGTTTGTTGTCGTTAATACGTGATGGAGCAATCATATTTTATCATGAGTAACAGGTTTTTACGGAGCAAATTGTTTTGTAGGAGAAAGTGATTGATTTTGTTAAATGAGAAATCAATTGTAGCAATCTAGTGTTAAAATCGATGGTCATTTTGCCTGTAGTAATGAAAGTGTTCCAAATTTTTGGGAAAGAAAACCCAGGTAGCTTTTGGAACCATGCAAGGCGGACTAATAGCAAGCTAAAAATTAGATCCCCACCTCGTCTTTCTTTGAATTGAAACCAATTTATAACTCTCGGGTTTTCCCCTTCTTATGCACTTGAACATGAATTGGATTATCCTAAGTTTGGCCAAGTCTTCTACTTTTAGTATTTGCCATTTTTTAAACAAGTCACCAGTGTGGGCTCTGTTTCTACTCCCTTCAATCCATCTAACACATCGCTTTTGCACTAAAATAAGGTTTTCGAAGTTTTGAGAGGTTCGAAATACTCGATTCGAAATACTCACATCGACTTTTGATTAATGCATTGTAAATTAAATGTTTTATTTTGGGGGGAATTGAATGCCTTGCTAAAACAAAGTATTTAGTACTGATGCGACCAAAAATAAAATTCTAAGGACACTCTGTCAAAAACAACACTTTACTTTAAAACATTGGATTAAATCTGCTTATCAAATTCTCGTACATCAAGATGTCTCTATTACTTTGCCCTTTACGGGTTGTAAATCGAAACCAAACCAAACCAAAGTTTTTCTTTTCTGAAAGTCAGCCTGGTTGCAGTTTTTGACTTAAGAATATAAGCAAGGCCGAATGTGGCAACATTTAGCCGAAAAACAATATTTGGTCGCAAAGTACTGGCTCATTTTTTGAGCTTTATGGGTTTATCGGTTTATCACTACCATCGCGTAAAAGAACTATTATGATCTAACTCATCCAAAATCAACCTGGGTGGCTTTAAATTTTCCCCACGTGGATTTCTTTTCCTCATCTGTGAACAAATTCTGATTATAAGTGTATTTATATTGCTTATTGATTGATTATAACTGATAACTAGGGACAGGAACTTTAGACGAATAAACTTATTCGTCTTTTCTCATCTATTTTCGTCTTTTTGACCTTTTTTCGTCGCATTTTTTTTTTCGTCTAATTTGGATTTTATTCGTCTTTTCTCGTCTAATTGGGCAAATATTTGGATTTTCTTGGATTTCAAGCCCTTTAAGCGTTTTTTTTTTTTAATTTTCCAAGCTAATAAAAACTTCAAAGAAAGTTCAACCCCACCAATTAAAAGCCAATGTAAAAATTTGGTTGTCAGTTGACATTTTGCGCAAACAAAATACAATCCACACTTATAAATTATCTGATTTTAAGAATAGCTCTACCCCCTATACCTAGAGGGTACTGAAAACGTTCTTTTAAAAGAGGCATTTTTAACTCTTGTTTTTTATTTGACAAATGTACCATTGGTTAATTCTTGCTCATTATGGTCATTAGGTACTTTCTTTTTCATATTTTCTAGATTTCGTCGTTTTTGCACAAGCAGACAGATTGGTCCCCATCAAAAGGGACATACATTTCGTCTATTTTGTGGGAGCAGCTTTAAACGTCTTTTTTCGTCTGTACGGGCATTTAATTTTTCTTCTTCCTTAAAAGCTAGCTAGTTTCATTCGCCTTTTTGGGAAATTGGCTTGACTTTTTACGTCTTACAAGTATTTTTTTCTCGTTTTTTTTTCGTCTTATGGGAACTTTTCCTGTCGTGATTGGTACTGCCTGGCAAACTCCAGCCAGGCTACTTTACAAGGCACAAAAGAAGATGAAGTAAGGCCAATTACTTGTACAACCTTAAGCCACTGACCTTGATATGTCGAATAAAGGGGCATTTGTGAATTCACGTTGCTTTGTTCCAAAAAATTTGAGCTAGAGCAAGGATCTCGAAGACTTGGATAAACTGCTTTTCGAATTCTGGGCCAGTCAGCGATAAATATAATGACACCAGCTGTCTCATTGGTTATTCAAAGCTGCCATGCTTAATGCCCTGTGTGAGCAGGATGTGATTCGATCCGGATTTGATCTGGATCCAAAATTTGATTTCGGTCCCGAACAGGACCCATCCGATCCAAAAAGCCGCCGATTCGACACTGACCCATTACTGTGAAATCCTGACCCAACCCATCCCCACTATTAAGATCTGCCAACAAGCCTTAAGTCCAACTTTTTCACATGACGTTCTTTTTTCCTTCAAACTACTACTACATTTTCAGGGTTACTATTCAAATCAGGTGGAATCTGTGCCCAATGCTGAGCCTTTAACCGGTTACTTTGCCCCATACAAAGACGGACACGCAACATTGGCCTCCAATCGTGCCCAATTTGCCCGGAATTCCCAATACCTAGCTTCTCAACAAGCCTCAGAATACGTCTCCGTAGCTCTTGCCAACGAGGCCAAATTAGCTGCTGCCGAAGCCAACGCAGTCGTGGCTGTCCAACACGAACGGGCTGCACAGTTATCCAATGCTGTTCAAGAAGCCCACTCTCAATCATTCACATCCTCAGCCCTGGCTTCAAAGTTGTCCAAAGTTTCTCACAGTCTTCACATCCTGGAAGATCAGCTGTTGACGCACGTGAACGCCATCAAAAGTTTAGCGTCATCAGCTGAACACATTGCCGACCAAGCGCTCAAAGTAGTGAACACATTAGCTCACATCGAAGTTGACCAACGTGCCGTTGCAGCTGAAGCACGTGAAAGAGCTAACGCTTTAGCTCACAAACAGGTCTTGGCCTTGCACAGTCTTTCTGAAGCCCAAGGGGCAGCTAATGCCGCCCATGAAGCTGCCAGTTCGGCCAGCTCTTACGCCTCGTCTCACGGATCCGGAAACAATATCGATCATGGAGATCTCAGCCATGGCGGTGAGGATGGATATGATGGGCAAGGAATCGGGGTAATTTATGATCACAACACCCTGGGACATGATATTATTGACCAAGACTCCTATGGAGTGCCCTTGGGGTCGATTGAAAGCAACGATCCGATTGAACAGGAATATCGATCCTTTGATTGGGCTCCTGTGAAGCAAACAAACGCGTCTAATCCTACAACGCCGGTGAATTCCTACGGACAACCAATAAAAGACGTCCACCAAGGCTATCCTACCTTAAAAAATAAGCCCACCCCCGGGTCAAATGGTACCAAGGTGTTGGAAGAGTTTTCTACCACATCCCCCAGTTTCTTCACTATTGGAAATCAGCTAGATTCGACAGCCGGAACTTCAAGACCAAAGAACTCTCAAACCAAAAACCGGATGATGAAGCGAAAAGGTTGGAATTATCAAGATTAGATTGGCAGACAACAATTCAATAAGTGATAAGCCTGGAAAGACATATAATATATATTTTGTTAAGTGCGCATTGAACATTCAGAGCATTCTCAATCTTTGACATGTAGTTCAATATGTTCTTGAGAGGCGAGAGGGGCAATTGAGGACATGGTGGACACCTCTCGGTTGATCCCTCGGAGAACAGAATGTTCCGAGTTGTCTCGTACCAACTTGAGATTCTGGTCCTCGACGCTTGCATTTCCATTTCGTTTTCCGTTTGAACTAGGAGGTTTGGGATGCTCAGGGGTGACGTAATCATATCTGAAAGTAGACAGGAATTCAATTAGAGGGAGGCTCTTATTTAGACAGTTTATCATGACAAGGCTGCTCGAACAAAAATTGGGAGGCCTGATGCTAAATTCCTGATTCCGGCTGTATCGGAACTAAAGCAGTTTTAACCAGTGATTTGGTGACTAAGGGTGCTTGAAATCTTCGTTTAGCGGTTTTTTTGAGGGAATCCTTTTTAACAGGGCCTTCCTGAAACTGCTTTTAGCTACAAAAATCGTCAACTTTGCTTTCAAGGTCTTTTTTTTAAATCCGTTTTACTCCTACTGTCTCGTCGACAAATTAAAATTAATAGGGACAGCAAGGGCAAAGAATGGGACTCAATATAAAAAAAGCAATCCCGCTTTGGTTGCCAGTGACTGTAATTACTTTAAGAGATAATTGTCGGAGTTTCAATCAAACAAGACAAGAACAAACATAACCAACTTTTTGGGTGTATTCTTCTTCCGTGGTTTTTAAACAATAGTCGATGAAACCAGTCGATGATCGAGTTTTTGTAAAAGAAAATGCTGCCTTTGTTGGTGCTAATTAATCGTATCATTTCCTTGGCACAAAACAGCTCAAGGATCTTGTTCCATTTTCAATTAGTGTTCAATAACTGATTGATCCACTCACTTGCGTAATAATCTTACTCCATCAATTATTGTTGAAGGGAGGGAGGAAAACCAGGAAGGCAAGGTTTCCGCCTATCTGTGTATTATCCGAGACCAATAACCGAAGATCTGGCCACTCAAAAGGTTCTCAGACACCCATTCTTGCCTGGTTGCTAAAGACTGACTGTTTTTGGCACTTCCTTGTTAGCTTGGGGCCAAGAGACGAGAGCTTGAGCTCCCCAAAAGATATCTATTATTTGTTTACCCCGCCCTTGTTGTTGTTTGAAAGCACTCCAGTATCTCATTAAGAACGTGTTGTTCCTATACTGAAAATAACTTACTTCTTCTGTTTAACGACGCGTCTCTCTTTGACATATAACAAGAGAAAGTCACAGATGATGGTGGTCACTCCCAAAAGAGCCAGGCCAGAACCAATATTGAGGATCATATTCTTCAAGTTGAACTTTCCACCCCGACCTTCCACAGTAATGATGAACTGGAACGCCACAGAAACACAGAATCAGGCTAGTATTGTACAGAACTGTATTTCTTTCGGGGGGTGTCGATTGGGATTCTTATGTAAGGTTGTTCAGGAGAGTTAGTAGAACACGGAACATATCAGAGATGGGCATTGTAATTCAACGAACAAAACCATAAATACCTTCCGAGACTGTTTGTAATCGGGCTAATTTGGCTTGGACTATGTATTGGGGACAAAAACTTTGGGGAGACAATGGTAGAAATCTGTGGCAAGCAGAGGTAATGAAAGCCGTTTTTTCTAAACGCTTAGGGCACAAAAAAGTAGGGTGCTCTATTGCGAGTACATTCTTAGCGGTAAATGAGTCCTTAGGGTAATGTAGATTCCAATACATAAAGAACATTGATAGCATTTAAGAAATATCATCATTTAGGATCAGAGAGTACCCAGAGGCGACATATTAGGCCAGCCAGTAACTTTGAATTGCTTGATATGCTAGTTTAAAACGTTGCAGCCTCATTAAAATGGTTTGCTAAGCAATCAGAGAAACCAACTGAAAGTGCAGTATTTTTCTACCTACCTTGATGCCATACAATTTATAGAGGCTCCTTCGGTGTTCTTCATGGTATTTGGCGTGCCGAAAGTTCCATCCAAAATCGTCCAGGATTCTGAATGAGTATTTGGGTAGACAGTACTTCATGAAATCGTAATCCAAATTACAATGCCAAGCTATGGACAAAGACACCACACCTCCTTTGATGGCCATGCTAGAGAATAATGATTAAAAAAACACATTTCTCAAAGTCAAATATTGACCACATGGTTTGAATTAAGAACCCTCGTTGCTTTCTCAAGAACTCTCATTGAACCCATGGGTTCGAATGAAGATTCAGAAATGCACATTCATAATACATCTATCGGCCTGAGGCCATTGAATGATAGAACCACGTTATCCCCGAATTGCACAATAAGGTAATTACTAATTAGCTATCAGATTCGCTACTTACTGGCTGAAATTTCCTCCGGCAAGTTCGACCATGTCTCCCAGACGGAAAATCTGACATCCCGGATCGGGTCGATCTTTTTGGTACAAGCAAGGTCGGCCTTTATTCGAGATCAGGTTGTTTCGGACAAACTGTGGCCCAAAGTAAGGAAAAGCCACTGAGTTTTTGACGAACACTGTGTAGTCGGCCGCATCAGCCATGAGGGCTCTGGTCTTGCCCAAAGGTAAACGATCGATCTCAATAGGACACCAAGACTCGACCTCACAAGAGTGAGCTCCAGGACGAGCATTAGGTCTGAAACATATAAGAGAGAGAGAGAGCATGTATTTACTTTGAATCACTTCAGATCAGAATCTCATTAGTAGGGGTGCAGATTTCAGGCAAATAAGATTTTATGCCTAAAAACATGTTTATTTGCTATTTGCTAACTAAAGTTTATTTGCCATTTTCCATTTGAGTTGCCATTTTTGGGCAAATAGATACAAGATTTGTCAATTTCAGGGCAATTAAGTGCAAAATTTGTCGTTTTTTGGGCAAATCAATGCAAAAATAAGAAAAAAAAATTGCCCGAAATGTTTTGTTTAAAGGATAAATCGATTATGCTACGGAGTAAAAATATTTTCTCGCAAATGTTCATATACTTGCATTCAACTTTATTGTTGGGGAAACATAATATTCATTTTCCAAATTTAGTGGCCAGTTTTGCTATATATTGGTAAATTTTCCTGTCAACTTGCGATTTTATTTGCCATTTCTTTGTTTATTTGCCATTTAACTGCCAATATGAACGCTCTTTTTTGTCATTTTTGGGCCTAAAAGGCATGTTTTATTTGCCAGAAATCTGCACCCTTACTCATTAGCTCGGTTTTCTTTGACAAAGTTCTAATCATAGACAACATTAGGCTGAGAAAGCTCCCTGTAGCGCAGGAGGAAGAAATCTAATTTTCATGTCACTTGAAATCTGAGTTCCAGTCATGGTTCCAATTTTTTTACTTATTTTTTTTTGGGGGGGGGGGCGGATTTTTTAATACCGCTACAAGGAATGGGATTCCCTGTAAAGAGAGTTAATCATTAAAATAGTTTCTATAATTATTGTTTATACGAAATTTGATCTACGAATGAGTTACTGTTGGCAGATCTGTACAACCAAGAAACACTGGAATCACGGAGTAGGAGGCTGGCAATGAGAATAATGATTTCCAGTAAGAACACTTCGATTACGTTCTTCTGCAAATGGGACCTTGCATATGTTGGCAAGAATGCGTACTTCAATTTTCAGCTCAATCGAACGTCGGGGACAAAAGATATGCTCACTCAAAGCTCAGTGCAAATCTTACCGAGAATGAATGAACTAGCCCTTTTGTGGTAATCGTTTTACCACAAAAGGGCGAGTTCATTCATTCTATGCTCTCTTCAGTACATAAGTTTGAGAAGGAGTAACTTTTTACTCCGGCATTCGATTGGGCTGAAATTTGAAATACGTGTTCTTCTCAATGCAAGCCAGGTCTCATTTGTAGAAGAACACAAATGGTTCGTTTCTGCTAGAAATCATAATTCTCATCGCTAGCCTCCCACTCCATGATTTCCGTGCTTCTTGGTACAACCCTTGAATTGTGGGTTGGTCAGGCATAGTATTTAAAAATTTGTCCAATCCTGCATTAAATGATGTTGGAGGATCAGCTCCTACATATTCCCGACGAAGACTAATGGGTAACAAATTGAACAATGAAGGAGCCCGATAAAGAAAAGAGGAGGACTTCATTTTTCGTGCTAGCCTAGTTTCCTTAAAATTTGGAGGTGCCCTCAGAGCGCACGTAAAACCTCTATCTACGATCGCTTCAACCAACCTTGATCAAAATTTCAGCTGATTCCACAAAATAAGCGCCTCTTGCGGTCACATTCAGACATAGTTGCCAGCTAGAGAGTGGATTTTAATGCCGCCTTTGGCAAAACTGTGGTGAAATAGGTTTTTCCTTAGATGTTTACATTTCTTTGCAATGGTATTATGATATCAAACTCCAACATTTCGGAGAAATGTTGTTGTCAAGAAAATCTCTAACGGTTTGTCAACGAGTGGCATTAAAACACACTCGCTAGCTTGCAACTATGTCTCAATCTGGCCGCAAGAGGCGCTTATTTTGTGGAATCAGCTGAAATTTTGTGCAGGGTTCACTGATCTCAAATTAAAGTAAAAATAAAAAATTGACAAAAATGCCAGGTTTCTTTAAAATGGCCTATAGAGTGATTTGAGCGCAACAAATGAAATATGTGCAACGTGACCTCCCAGTCAGCTGCTCGGTTAAGGACGGTATAGGTTTGATCAAAAGCAATCATCAAAAATTGTTTGGTTCAAATTTTCCAGCTCTTTATTACAACCATCATGAAAATGAGTGATTACTAGAGTTGTCAGAAGAGTGCACCCTAAATCGGCAAAAGGTATCAGATAAAGTGGACCAAAAATATGGCAAAAAGTGCAAGTAAAAAGTGCACTGTGTACTTTTGGTGCCTTAGGGCACATTTTTACTATTCTTCTAGAAAATTAGGACATTCATATGTAATGATGGACCGAAAGCGCTTTCGCCCGAAATTACAGCCGAAATTTCGGTTTCGGTTTCCGTTATGCCTACCGAAACCGAAAGCAGACATGCACTATAAAAGATGAAGTTTGGCAACAAAATCGAACTTTTTTTGGTCCAAAAACCTCTAAAATTTAAGTTCTCTGTTTTTTCCATATTTGCGACTAGCCAACATCGAACACATGAGCAATTCAAATTTTTAAGGAGAATTTTGTATTTTTACAATTTTGTAGTAAGCTGCTTTCGGTTTCGGTTTCAGTTTCGGTTAAGCCCTCTTTTAGCCGAAACTTTCGGTTTAGGTTATGAGCCCTTTCGTTCCATCACTATTCATATGGTTGAGATGAAAAAGTTCAAAACCAAGAAAAAAATCAGTCAGTGCAAAAAGTGCATTAAATGCAAAAAAGTGCAAATTGCATGTTTTACAATTTTCCGACGACTCTAGTGCAAGAAGTGCTCTAACGCTCTTAAAGGTTTCAGTAAATGAAGGCTTCCTTTGAGTTGTTTCATTGTTGAACCCTACATCTGAATCGGAGAGCATCTTTCTGGAAGGTTGCTAAACTTGACGCTTCTTCATAGGGGAAACTTATAATTGAAGAAGCAGTAATGGCTTTAGAGACGAACTCACAAACTTTTTAGACCTTTTATCCTGCGCGATTTTGTGAAAGGAAACTATTTGCTTATTTGGGCAAGGCGTCGGAATTTGACCAACTATGAAAAAGCAATATTTTAGTTTGCGAGGGATTTCACTATCAAAATCATTTTTTCATTTGTCAGGTTTTGGAGGACATTCTATATATATACGGCACCTTGTTCACAGTATGAGAAATGGATTTGAAGAGAAGTCTATTAAACGAACAAACTAAAGTTTCTCAAACACCAAAAGTGTGGTTCCATATGGACCTGAACTAGTTTCCCATTGAAAAAAATGACACCATGGCAAAAAAGTCTTCCATCGGCGTTACTGCAAAAATTCATCATAAATGAAATAATTTAAACAATTGATATTTATACGAAATTTAGTAGAAACCGAAAGCGCTTTCGGTCCATCACTAACTTAATTTCAGATACTTATTGTACTTTCAATTTCAATTGCATTACCGGTCTACAATTGTTTTCCTTCTTTCTGGGTGAAACAAAGTATTTTAAAAACCTCTCCAACGCATGGATTTTACCTGTCTGTTGGCACGCAATAACCGGTTAATGGACCATGAGCTTTGTATACAATCTTCCCTTTAGGGCAGGCTTGCGATTTCGCGCGACATTTGCGTGTTAGTAACGGACGAAAGGTCGAAACAGTTGAGGAAGGCGTGGAGGACGTGACAATCAATGGGCTCTCTGTCTCTGAAACCATTAACGGTTGAGAATTGGTTGTATTCAGCGTGGCCTCATCCTCTGTCGTTTCATTGGAGAAAAGCAAATCCATGGATTCGAAACCGAAAGTATCGTTGAAGTAATCCGACGAGGGGAAATATGGTTCTGAAATGTTTTATTATTATACATTGAAATAAATGGGATATTGGAACAATGGAGACATTTATTTTGAATACCTGGAGTGGTTGGGTTGACCTTTGAGAAGACACGAATCTTTCCGTCAAATAAATCACAGTTGGACTCATCTGGCTCACATGTGACACCTTTGACATCGTTATTATCCTCAGGACAATGACCTTTAATGAAAACACAATAATGAAAGACGCAAAAATATTTATTTTTTGGTATTCGCACTGGTGGTCATATTGTAACTCGAACCATAGATATCTAGAGTACTGGATGTCTAACGATCGACCACTTGGCGAGCAAAATAATACAATAAACCGGTTTTTGATCAATTCCCAGGAAACCGTTCGTTGTATTTTTTTAACAACTAAGTGGTCGATCATACGACTTCCAGTAGTCTAAATAGCTCTGCTTGAGCAAATTGCTCTTGGCAAATGAAGGCTGATGGTTGTTTCGAGGGTGTGTTTCCACGTTTCTCCCTTCATATTGTTTTTTGGATTAGACATTTTTTGGTCGTCCAGCAACTCTAATTACTTTTCTTTGAGGAGCTATTTCAACAAAATTAATAATGCATCCGAATTGCCAAAGGGTGAAGAGATTGAATGCCAAGACCGAGATTGAAAGTGGAAGCTTAAACAAAGGTTTTATATCCACAAAAACAATAGTTATGAAACACTACTAAATACACTATTTACTAGGTTTATATGCTAAAGAGTGAGTCCCCGGGTCAGTATTTGAGTCATTTGCTCTCCAAAAAGTAAATACATTGATTACACAAACACACACTGAATTTCTGGAGTGTGTGGCTACCGTTGAGAATAATAATTTTCAGCAGGATTATTTCAATTGTGTTCTTCAGCAAAGGAGACCTTGCTTGTTTTGAATTGACCACAAATTACATTTTTTTAGCTCAATCAACAGCCCTTGTGAAATGTTATACGGTGTGAAAAGTTATGCCTTTTCAAACATATATATTGAAGAGAGCATTGAATGAATGAGCTCGCTCTTGTGTGATAACTAGGCCTGCACAAGTAATGTAAATAAAAACGCCAAAAAAGCATAAAAAATGCGATTAAAATGGCAAAATGCAAAATAAAATGCAAAAAAGAGCGCACAGTTGAGCGCACGTTTGGACTTTTTTTTCACTGGCTCTTGGTTTTTCATTAAAGAATTGTTTAATTTAAAAAAATGGTTGTGCATTAAATTGTTGTTAGTGTAGTAAAACTTTCCTTTTTGGGGCTGAAAGCTCTCCATTTGCAACAGATTTGCTCTTACTCTTTCATTCTTTAACTGAGAAAAACTTTTCGCAAAGAGAAACCCTAAACCTTCAAAGCTAGAAGTTTTCCAACATGGTGCTCATAATATCCTGCTTTTCCTTACTTGTAATAAATCTTTCATCCAATTTGAGGAGTGAATAGATATGATTGATCATAAAAACCTCAACTGAAAAACAATGAAAGCTACGCATCTCAAAGAATTGAAAGTTGTTAAATTTGGAGAAAAATGTCAAAGGCAAGAAAAAATTATTGTTCTGTAAGAATTTGGGAAAACACCAAATTTCGACAAGGCCAAAAATGCAAAAAAAGAGAAAAGTGCTAGAAAAATGCACCAAATTTCAATAAAAACGCCAAAAAATGTTTAAAAATGCATCTCAAAACAAAATAATGAAAAAATCGAAAAAACCATTCTTAGTAGATTTGCACTGAACTTTAAGCGAGCATAACTTTTGACTCCGACATTCGATTGAGTTGAAAATAAAGATACATATTCTAGTCAATATTGGCAAGGTCCCATTTGTACAAGGACGTACAATCGTTATTCAATTTAGTCACAGTTGTCGGGAAGCAGGCCAATTGTGACTAAATTGAATAATTGTGACTATGTGAATATGGGGCTTCTGAGACCAAATTTGTTATATAAAGGGTAAAAACAGTCGTTATAAGCTTGACATAAGCAGCTTTATTTCAACAGTTCCAATTATGAACAAAGTCATTCTCCCTGTTTCTTAAAATAGTTTGAAATCAAAGGTTGCTTTTTTCTTGAGCTGCACTTGTTTCGATTCTCTGTAATCCCAAGTGAACATCGAGTGCAAAGGATTCCCCTTGACATTATAGCTGAGTTTATATACCTTGTGACAACTTGAGTTGTGACAAAAAAATTTCGCTACCGCACGCCATTGACTTCAATTGCAAACTCGAAAGTACATAAGTTAGGACAAGAAATCCTGTGGCAAAAGTTATGAAAGAGTTTTGCGAAGGGGTTTACAAGCTTAGCTTTCTTTGAACGATTTCTTGTGGCAACTTATGTACTTTCGTGTTTGCAAATGAAACCAACGGCGTGTGATAACGTAAAGTTTCTGTAACAAATCAAGTTGTCACAGTGTATATAAACTCAGCTAATATGTCCGAAGTACCAGTGACGTCATCATTTCTGTCGGGAAATTCGATTTTGACTTAATTTCGAATTTCAAAAATTTTGTATCAAATTCGAGTTTTTACTGCAGTGTAAACGGGCCTTAAAACTGGGAAAAAATCTATGGTTTGACAAAATAATTGTGACTAAATCGAGTCACCAAAAATGTCAAAATTGTGACTAAGCGAGTCATTTATGTAGTAAAAAATCGGTCAGCAGGGCAATTGTGACTAAATTGAATAATTGTGACTATAGGGATGTGACTAAATCGAATAACGACTGTATTTGATTTGTTCCTACTGGAACAAATCAAATGTTTTCGCTAGTCTCCAAATCCAGATAAAATCAGTATTTATTGATCCTTCCAGATGACCAAGGATAATGGTTAGAGCGATTGCCGACAATTCACGAGAGCCGATTTATCAAAGGCATTTGGATGTTCGACCTTGGGAAGAGGTCTCTTGACCGACTGGACAGTTTCATTGTCTAGTCAAAGCTATTCCAGAAATTGAGGGTTCTGTTTTCCTGCTCTTGGCAATGACTCTAATTTTAAGTCAAAACCAAGATTAAACAATCTTTTAGGAAAGAATCATTTTTAGGACGATGAAATGGAATGGATGAATAACCATTTCTTTCGGTCACAATCCAGTGGTGGTTCGGTATAAAGATTTTCGATATGATGATGCTCTCTTGGGTAACCAACAGTCATTCATAACGTATATTTTTAGTCTGGCCGCATCGGTTTTAAGATCGGCTTTTGTTGGAAAACGCTAGCTTGATCAATGCGAAAAAAGCATGTGAAACCTTAGCGATATTTGACAATTTATGACAAACATAGTACTCTGAGATAAACAACATCTTTGATGGGATATAAGTAAAAGGTTTTCTTTGATGTGTAACAACAAATCCAATCAAGTATGCATATTCTTGGGACTTAATACATAAGGTAATACATGATTTGGCATCGCTTTACAGACTGTTATATGGGCAAATATGTTGTTTCTTGATTGCATTTCTTCTATCAAAGAGGATTTTTCATTGATCATTTTTCAAAACCTTAACAAAAACCAAGCTTACACCAAAACACAGGTTTATTCCCATGTATTCCAATTATTTTTCATTCATTCAAATTGGTACAGAAACTCAAAATAAAAAATCAAATTTATGTCTTTCATTTGATATTGATGCTTTTGTTATACATGATTTTTGTTTAAAGTTGTCCCTCCACAATTTTACCAGAAACAGATCAATTTCCCAAAATCACCCTATTTGGGGATAATTGGAAAGTGAAATGATCTCAAAGACGCATCTCAACTTCAGATTTGGCAAACATATTATGTTGAATATTATAAGAAAATTCCGTTCTGCCTGAAACAGACAGAACAAAACGATAAGATTGATTCCAAAAGTAACTCTCAATTATTTGCATTTTTTTGGAAAGACAATGGCCCACTTACGTTACCACGGCGTTTAATTGAGCTGGAGAAGTCATTTTTAAGTTCCAAAGACATTTAAGACCAGTTTTGGAGTGAGAAGACAATCCCGCATATGAAGTCGAGGTCGGTTAATTAGGTCATGGGCCAAAAACTGATATAATGTCACTTAAAACTTGCTTAATAATAATTTTCTGAATTTTTCTTATCACCTTTTCCTAACATGGCCTCAATGTTGGCTGAACCCGAAATATTGACTAAATGTGTTGAGCCTTTCTTCAAATTTGGGTGAACAAAAGTCCGATTGTGTCCTTCGAGAATTGTGTTTGAAAATAGCCATTGAAAATTGAACAGCTAAATAGATTACACCAATATTTTGAATCATTACCGAACTAAGTGTGCCTAACAATTATCCAAAAGAAAATTTTCATAAATTTGTTTTTAAGCAAGTTTTAAGTGACGTTATATCAGTTTTTGGCCCGTGACCTAATTAACCGACCTCGACTTCATATGTGGGATTGTCTTCTCACTCCAAAACTGGTCTCAAATGCCTTTGGAACTCAAAAATGACTTACCTAGCTCAATTAAACGCCGTGTTACAGATCCACGTTTAAACAATAGGTTTGAAAAAAAAATTCACGAACATTCTTAGATGATATTCAAAAAGCTTAACATACCCCTCGTTTGGTTGGGAGTAATGATGACATTAGTAGCCACAAAAAATGCTCCATTTTCGGCCGCTGGAATGACGTAATCCGCCACATCCCAGATCCGCGTATACAGCGCTAAAAAGGGAGAGAAACTGATGTTAATCCAAATTGGGTTAGCTACAGATCTCACGTGAAGAATTCGGGTTTTTTTTTTGGCGAAAAACACCAAGTTTATGCCAAGAAGAACAAGATTTGAGCGATCCATCACCCACCTCTGAAGGAATTAGCGGACTCAACCAACCATATGGCAAAAACAAGAACGCGTTGAGAGCCTTTCAAATGGACTCAAGAAGGCCCTGAACTACCGAAGTGAGATCGGTAACAAACACACAAAAGAAATCTTTGTTAGATGGTCTACGTACAAAAGAGTGGAGAATGTCTGGGCAGGCTTCAAATACGACTATTAACATGGTCTCGGCAATAAAATGCAGTTGCTATTCTTTGTGAATGGTGTATCTTTCTATGCAGTGCCTTTTTGATTGCATTCTGATGGTTCATGCTTTAGCGAGCACGAATTCGTTACTGACAGACAGTTTATGCGCTCTTCCAGTTGTTCATTCTACTTGCAGCATGCAAATCCAAGTGGCAAGTAAGATAAGAAAATGGCAACACTGAACAAAGCCCAAAAAAGTCCAAGAGTTCCTCTTATTGGAACATAATGCAAGTAAAACAGGGAGACCTATAACTCAAGAGTGGGCATGGCCCAAGCTAAGGCAATTTTTCCAGACTTAATTTGACCAAAAGTTGACATTTTGTTGCTCTTTTAAACTACCAGGGTACATTTGCTTTTTTCTTTGCAATCTAAATCCAACATTCTAAATTTTTATTACATAAGTTACAACATTCTGTAAATTTGACAAAAATGAAAATAACAAAGTAATCACATGAAAAACACGCATTTTTTTCCTCACAAAAAATTATTTGAGACTACGACGCATCATCTCCGACCATTTTAAGGTTTCTAACTTCATCCAGTAAGAAGTGGCCTAGCTTCGCCCTAAGTCATGTCCAATCATCCGGTTAAAGGTATACCTTGCTTAAAAGACTCCTGCTTTATAAAGAATATGCATAATATTATGTTAACAACGGGCCATTTTTTGCAACTAGAGTTACATTAATCAGTAACAGCAAACCCTGCTTGGTTGAAACGTACTGCCTTTCAAATGATAAATTTGAGGGGTTTTCAAGGTCTTTCCAATTTCTTTTCTTTTCCTTGTAGATGAACGAAAAGATCTCCTTCATTGGCTTTGAAATGTCGATTTCACTTCTTTTGACCGGTCAAATGGGTAATGTGTTCAAGGTTTTTGAGGAGGGCTTACTTTGAGTGACATTGCTAATCAAGGGATGAACAAAGCCAGATGTGTTATCAAAAGTGTTTTCTATTATTAATCGAAGGTGCTCTAAACGATGGTTTGTCCTAATATTTCATATCCATGAAATCAACAACATATGTACTCAAAGCCAACCAAAAACTTGATTTTTGAATGTGATCAAAACTAGTGCATTAAAGACTACAAGAGCAGACAGTTAAAAAACGCGCCATGTAATTCTTTATCGTGACAAACGTTAATGCAAGGATTTCTAGAATTCACTGGATTAAACGCGGCGACCAAGATCGAGTCGATTTAGTAAACAGGAAAGAAGGGAAAACGGGGCTTTTCCTTTTTCTGTGTAGTAAATCTACTCGATCTTGGTCGGCCGTGAGGTGTCCAGCAAATTCTAGATGCCCTTGATTAAACCAAGAAGCACGGAAAACATGGAGTGAGAGGCTAGCATTGAGAATTATGATTTCCAGCAGAAACGAACTAATTGCGTTCTTCTGCAAATGAGACCTGGCTTGCATTGAGAAGAACACGTTTTTTAAATTTCAGCCCAATCGAATGCCGGAGTGAAGAGTTATGCCTTCTCAAACTTATGTACTGAAGAGAGCATAGAATGAATAAACTCGCCCTTTTGTAGTAAAACGATTACCACAAAAGGGCGAGTTCATTCATTCTCGGTAGGATTTGCACTGAACTTTGAGTGAGCATAACTTTTGTCTCCGACGTTCGAAATTTGAGAGGGCTTAACTTTTCACTCCGGCATTCGATTGCGCTGAAAATTGAAATACGTATTCTTGTCAACATATGCAAGGTCTCATTTGCAGAAGAACGTAATTGAATTGTTCTTACTAGAAATCATCATTCTCATTGCTAGCCTCCCACTCCATGATTCCAGTCCTTCTTGGTTAAACCAAGAAGCACTGAAAACTAGAGTGGGAGGCTAACGGTGAGAATTATCATTTCCAGAAGGATTAATTCAATTGCGTTCTTCTGCAAACGAGACCTTGCTTGTATTCAGTAGACGACGCATTTAAATTTTCAGCGCAATCGAATGCCGGAGTGAAAAGTTAAGCCCTCTCAAATTTATGTACTGAAAAGAGCATAGAATGAAGAAATTCCCCCTTTTGTGGGAAAACATTTACCAGAAAAGGGCTCATTCATTCATTCTCGGCAGGATTTGCACTGAATCTTGAGAGAGCATAACTTTTGACTCCGACGTTCGACTGAGACGTTTGACTCCCACTCCACGATTCCAGTCCTTCTTGGTTAAACCAAGAAGCACTGAAAACTGGAGTGGGAGGCTAGCGATGAGAATTATGATTTCCAGCAGAAACGAACCATTTGTGTTCTTCTACAAATGAGACCTGGCTTGCATTGGGAAGAACACGTATTTCAAATTTCAGCCCAATCGAATGCCGGAGTAAAAAGTTATTCCTTCTCAAACTTATGTACTGAAGAGAGCATAGAATGAATGAACTCGCCCTTTTGTGGTAAACCGATTACCACAAAAGGGCTCATTCATTCATTCTCGGCAGGATTTGCACTGAATCTTGAGAGAGCATAACTTTTGACTCCGACGTTCGATTGAGCTGAAAATTGAAATACAGTATGTATTCTTATCAACATAGGCAAGGTCACGTTTGTAGAAGAACGTAATTGAACTGTTCCAACTGGAAAACATAATTCCTCTCGTTAGCCTCCTGTAGTCGAGTGAAATTTAGTGGTTCTTGGTTAAACCTATGAGATTCATGACTGTGCAGTATCATACATCAGTTTTGGACAAACTGACCTCTAAAGTCAATGAGATAACTGTGAATGGAACAAAAAGTATTTTCAGTTAGATCAGTGGAAAAATTGATTGTGCTCTTCTATTACGATGTGCTTTCCAAAACAAATTAAACTTTGGTGATTAAAGCAATAAGGCATTCAACTTTGAGTGATCAGGATTGAAATGATGGACTGAATTTGTTATATACACTCAACATTGATATGCTGGATTTTTTGGCGCTTTGATTTTATTCACAACAATAAAAATCTAGTTGAACAAATAGTAGTACCCAGTGTAACCAGAACTTTTATTTAGAGCTGTACTTTTAGCCAGTTATCAAGTTACTTAGCTGGTGTTCTATTATAATTACTAAAGACCTTCAGTGTTCCCTTGAGAAGCGATCATGGTGCCCAAAATTGAATTTTATGGTGGACACAAATTTGCAACCAGACAATAAAAAGATCGAGGACAAGAAGAACAGAGGAGCTATTTTTTGACAAGCACACAGTTTTGGGTTCGATGCTCTCAAACGACAAATCAACCTTTCAAATTGGTGAACCAGTTTCGACCATGAACATTCAGGGCTTTAGGAAAGTCCTTGTGTATGGAATCTAAAAAATAAAAAATAAGATCAAATGAAACGTTGTTCTCTTGACAGGGATGACACTATGTTGTAGGTAACATGCTGAGTGTGCAAAGTACCTTACTTCAAGCATACTTTTGGCATTGACGTTTAGCACATTTTAGCATTCTCCAATTTCGTCATGAAGAATAACGTTACATGGATGCTTGATAGTTATGAGGATTTCTAAGATTTACTGAATCAAACACAACCTATCAAGACCAAGTTATTTAATGCAAAAAATAAAAATATGTATTTTTTTTCTCTAAATATGTAAATACTGTATACTTCATCTTGGTCATTGCTTGCAATCTAGAAAATTTCAAACATCCATGATAACCTCGAGCACATGTCCAGATTTAAAACAAATCATCAATTCACCCTGACATGAAGGTTTTTGTTGTAATTTTGAACCATAATATTTTCATTCTGTAAGAATAGATTTGAATGTTTGAAAATCCAATCTTTCCCCAACTTGTTGCTTTATCTTTGGAAATGATATTTGGGATAATATTGACCAAATTTGAAAGTGTGGGATAGCTCAGCGTTTATCGGCAGTTTTCAAGGAATCTTTCCTTTGCCACAAAAATTGATGAACAGGTCAAATTCTATGAGGTCTTGAATTGTAGCGGAAAGTAATATTTCAATTGTTATTGGTTGGAGAAATTCCAAAACCACTCCCCTTTCTCCAATACTCCAGTCACAATTTCTAACTTATTTGTCTTTAAGTTGCATAGTAACAAATCCAAAAATATTTGAGAACCTTTTTGGGGCACACGGGTAGTTTGATGTCTCTAAGTAAGACGCATTTGACATATTCAGATCAGGATGCGTTCAAAATGTTCCTGAAATGTTAGTATGCTTGAAGTATGCCTTGACGCACACAAAACATGATACCATGTGCAGAGCAGAGGTTCTCAGTTATTAGCGTACAGGAAAAATGAATTCAAAATACAAAATAGTTCATAGAGACCGATGTTATAAAACATTGAGGAACTCTTTTGAAGACCTCTGGAACATGCCACATCAATGTTGTGTAAGGTTCAAAGGCTGTGTGTAAGAAATAAGGAATTGAATTATGACGTATTAATGATATCCTCCAAAAATGGGATGGTATCGAATTGTAACATTTGAAGTGTGAGCCTTAAGATACACTTGATTGACAGGCAAAACAAGAACAGGCTATTTGTTCTGCATGTACGTTTCTAAAATACATCCGATCCCTGGGTAAAGAACTAGGTAATAAAGCGTTTTCACAATTTCAACTTCCAATCAGACCAATCCATTTAAAAGCCTTTAAAAAATTGATTCATTCCATTTCTTCCTCCAAAAGCAAAATCCAGTGTATTTTTTGTGATGGACCGAAAGCGCTTTAGGCCGAAATTACTGCCGAAATTTCGGTTTCGGTTTCGGTTATGCCTACCAAAACCGAAAGCAGACATGCACTATAAAGGACGGATTTGACAACAAAATCGAAAGATTTTTCGTCCAAAAACCACTGAAATTCAAGTTTCCCTATTTTTCAAAATCTACGCCCTACCTAACACCGAACATAAGAGCAATTTAATTCTTAAGATGGATTTTGCATTTACACAATTTTGTAGTCAGCTACTTTCGGTTTTGGTTTCGGTTAAGCCCTCTTTCGGCCGAAACTTTCGGGTTCGGTTATGAGCCCTTTCGGTCCTTCACTAGTATTTTTTTCTTTTTTACCCACAAAACTATTTCAAAATGCATGTGAACTTCTGGTGGAAAGATAGTCAGTAACTTTTCCAATATTTAGATCCCACAAAGGAGTTGTTCTATCGAGGCCCACGATTTGCATCCTTTGCCACACCCCACTTGCATTTCAACTTTCTCTTTCACAAGCAAAGTTGTTGTTTTGCATTGGGTCCATTCCTGTTGCTAACTTTATTCTTTTGGATGTACCTGTGTCATGCTTCACTGGAGTCCCAGAAATGAAATCAATCATTCTGTTTACTTACTAATGATCAAAGTTCTAAATTTTGGTTTGAGTTGTCTGATTAGGAGATGTTTGAATGCAATCTGTAAATTAAGCTATTTTAAAACGATGAGCCTTTTAAATAAGATGGTTGTGAGTGTCTTTGTATGGAAGTTAGGTAGACAGCATAGCATAAAAAGTGCAAATGTTAGTTAAATAGGAAAACTTTCTTGACTGATGGTTATGTGTGTTTATGGTTTTTTATGTGTAAAGAAGCTCTGAAGAGAGCCATGAATTTGACCCATTTTTTTCATTTAATTTTTGATTAGTTTGGGCTTTTTTTTGTTAAGCATAATGGAGAGGAATCTCAAAATGGTCATTAGAAAAGATCAAATCCACTTTTTAAGACTTACATTTTATTTTTTTGTGTTATATTTTGTTGCGATTATTTTATTATTGTTTCAAGACATGCGATTCTCTTATAAATGTAAATCCTAAAACAAATAAAGCAATCAGCATTTTTACGAAATTATACGAAATTTGATCAACCAACCAGTTGCTGTCGTTGATCAACCCAACTAAAGAATTATGTAAAAAGCGTAATAAGATTTCTTGCATTAGAAAAAATATTGTCTTACATAATATTATGAGAGTAAACTGGCCAAAGCAGCAAGAAAAACTTCCTTGTGGGCAAGGAAGTTTGGTGGAAATTTGCTTTTAGTCACCAGATGGATTGAAACAATCCTATCCTAATTGTTAATTTCAAAAAGTTTTTGGTCTCTTTATTTAGGCCGAAAATATATGGGCTAGTTATTAAATATAGAAATGTTTTCAGGTACCCCGAAACAATTTGAAAATTTTAAGCTTTTTTCAAAATCTCAAGAAAACACAAAAAATAATTATAAAAAGTGAAAGCTTTTTAGTCCTTCCTTTAGCTTTTAGTATCGAGAGCCATCTTTGCATAAATTTTGAACCAACTCCAAAAATATTGCCAAACAGCTTGTTCATCAAAAGAAGCCTAGTAACATACATGAAACGCTCCATAACGTTCAAATTTTTTAACAGCCTGAAAACAAGTCAATTTACGGCACCATTCATTTTCAAAACTCACAAGGGTCATCATGAGAATCCGGGTCCAATTCCGAACGAATCACTCCTTTAATCTTGGTGGTCACACTGGACTCGACACGACCAAACTCTTGATAGCCCTTCTGGAGGTACAATGCGTACACCCCCACATACATAATAATGCCCGCTTGAATGATTCGTCGCACTAAACCAACTTTTCGGTTGTGGATCTTCACCAATCTCGGTGTCTCATATTGGATGATAGCGATCCAAGCGGATCGCAGGAAATCCCCCATAACCGGTTAGCTTTTTAAAGCATACTTCTAAGGCACACTCCAAGTTTGAGCACAAGATGGAAGCCGTCAATACAGGGCAGTCTCATCCAGAACTATGCCCGATCCATGCTGCTTGCCGTTCAAGCGGGGAATTTGATATCAACACCCAATGGAACTGATGACACAAAGACATCCTTGGCTGACACTCATTGAGCGGGTGAATCTTGGTCAAATGGATCTTGGAAGCCGTCTCAACCTCGAGGTAAAGTTACCAGACCTCCACTTGGGTCCACGTTCCCCAAAGAACTGAGTTATGAGACGCGTTCCACGCCTCGATAGATGATGAGCGGCAAGCAAGTTGGTCCACTGACTGACTACTGGAACAACTAACGGCCTTCGGGAAATACAAGAGGAGAAAGAGCGTTCCAATTCATATGTTTGGTAAAAGCGGGAAGTTTGCAAGTCAATATGGATGGATTTTTAAGATCAGAGTGCGTGAGCACAAAGAATACTTTGGGATGGAAGTTTTGAAATAGAAATTCAGCTACTTCTGAGCATTGAATGTTGTAGTAGCCTACATCAAAATATGGAACATGTTGCCAAACGTAGGTCATATATGTTTTGTGTTTGGGGATGCATGCTTCAAGCAAACTTCATCAATTGAACAGTTCAATTCCACCAATTTGGGGTCTTTTTAACGCTCTCAGACTTATTAAAATACTCTAAAGGAATGCTAGATTGTATGTTTTGGATGCTTCACCAAAACCAGAGTTAGATAATAGCCTGGATGTTAGGTGCACTGATTCAAATGGCTCAGATATACCAAACTACAGCATTGATAACGATGCTCAAGTACACTAGTCGCTGTCCATAAGTTGCCTTTCAAACGCAGCTTATGTATAGAGATTACTGCATACTCGAGCATTGTTATTTATACTGTACTTTGGTATACTTGACTCATTTGAATTAGTTTACCTAACATCTGGACAAATGCCCTAAAAGGCTTGAACTATGCTTGAAGGTCATATTGGAAACATGCTCGCAACATGCCATGCCACAGACTAAACATATGAGCTAATGTTCTGTGTGCC
>CM021317.1:7757305-7780971 GCA_010645155.1 Tigriopus japonicus
GAACAACGTTACATCAACCATTGATCATTTATAAACTTGAACTAATCTTACCAAAATGTGATTGACACAGCGATGTTCCATGCTCAGACTTTGAACTTTTCTTGATGCGCTTTTGAGTTGGAGGCAACATGATTTGACTAATAACAGAAGTATACTCTTCTTCATGTGCACAGACTCCTGTTTTTTATGATCTCTCCTTCCCTCTGACACTGCAAAATGTTAAAATGTTGCATTTCCATTTAACTTTGAATGGAAGAAGCGTGTTTGAACAATATTTCAATCCAATTCCCATAATGGGCAATGCACTTGATGAATCATAATCAAGGGTAGCAGACACAGGAAGTCCCCACTACTACTACTAGTACCAAAGCCATTGATCAAACAAGTGATTAAATTGGGATTTTGTTACGTAATAACCCTCAATTGTGAAAAATCAATTAAACAGCAACTGTGCAGGTGTTTCATCGTTTCAAAAACAGCTCCATTAATGAAGAAACACCATCAAGCTACGAAGTAACAAATGCAAAATGAGATGAAAATTTACACAAGTACATCTTCAAATGTTAACCAATTCGTCTTCAGAAGCATCCATTTTCTTATTTGTCAGTCCGGATGTAAAACCCATAATAGCAACAACTTTTCACTTGAAAACAATCCGTCTATTGAACTTAGGACAAACATAATCCAAAAGCAACTTTCCGCTAATGAATGCTCATTGCAAATCAACTAGTGATGGACCAAAAGCGCTTTCGGCCAAAATTTCGGTTTCGGTTTCGGTTTCGGTTATGCCTACCGAAACCGAAAGCAGACAAGCACTATGTAAAATGGAGTTTGACAACGAAATCGAAAAAAAAATTGGTCCAAAAACCTCTGAAATTTAAGTTTTCCGATTTTTCAAAATATGCGACTACCCAACATCGAACACATGAGCATTCTAATTTTTAAGGCAGATTTTGCATTTGAACAATTTTGTAACTAGCTGCTTTCGGTTTCGGTTTTCGGTTTCGGTTAAGCCCTCTTTCGGCCGAAACTTCGGTTTCGGTTATGAGCCCTTTCGATCCATCACTAAAATCAACAACTCCAATTGCAGTGCATGAAAAGAAGGAGAGCCGAGACAGTGGATGAACAATCATTTAGCACACGGTAGACTTCACACTAGCAGAAGGTTGAATCAAAATATTGATGGGAAGATTAGAGACAAAATTGTCAACACCAACACAACTTTAGCATGCTTGTTCAAGTTATGGTTGATCAGGGTACACATATTCACTAATTAACAAAATCAGAGATTTTGACAACAGGATTCCTGCCCAAAAGTTTGAAGACACTTTTATGCAGAAGGAGCCAGCCAAGGCCCACCGCCATGTGAATGAGCAAGACGACAAACCAAAGCCTTGCTATAGGTTATTTATAGAGTACAAATCATGGCCAGTGGTAGCTGCAGTAGTGGTAAGCCAAGTCAGATAATGAGAGTAATTGAGAGCTGTACCACATAGATATAGGTGCAATGCATGTGGATACACGCTCAAAGAAGGGCGCCTCTCTGTTGGGGACAGTCATGTACTAACCACTGAGAATGAATTTCATGGAAGTAAGTTCAGTATGCTGCACGTACGTATATGTGTGTATGTACTTGTGCGCAATGACTCTATTTCTCAATTACCATTTGCGAGCTCTAGTACAGAAGCATACACAAGTATGGAAGTCTCCCTCCCAATATGTGTGGACCAAGTCACCTCTATGGTAATTGTATACCTATATTGATAGAAGGACTACTTTCAAGGTAGATCTCTTACTAGGGAAACCGGGCAATGATCTCTGACAGGCCAAGATGGCAAAACAGACGATCACATATCCTACATTGCGCACAAAAGTAGACCCCCGTGTCAGATGGTAGCACTATATGATTCGGGGCAAGTGCGATAGGAGGTTAAGGAGAGTGGTTAATAGCTATTTCTTTTAACCGGGTTACATTCTACCAGGGGCTGAGTAAGGGGAGAGGAGGAGAGACAGTTGATTTCGGGTAACTCTAAACCACCAAGTCAACCAGATTTCTTGCCTCTTAAGCTGTTGCCACCTAGGTCAGGTGGGCAAGTGTCAGAGGCGTCGGTGGAGCGAGGAAGAGGAGCAGGCCGCTCCTACACCTCCACCTCTGACACCTGTACCACCTTCCCGAGGTGGCAACAACTCAATCGGAAGAGAATCTGGTTGACTAAGTGGTTCCGAGTTACCCTCAACCAACTTTCTCTCCTCCTCTTCCCTTTATGAAGTTATTGCGTCATCTCATTAGATTTTAAGTGATTGATTAATCTATTTGTTTAAATGATATGCATGCAATTTAAAAAAATGTTGCATGTCAAAAGTACTTCCTTGAGGTTTCTTTGTTCATTCACGTTTGTTGCGCACCTGCTCTTTTTCAACATGATGACGAGTCATGCATGGGAAGCTGTAGTGTCATCTCAATATATTTAAAGTGTTTAATTTATTTGAGCAATGCAAATAAAAAATGCTGCATTTCACTTCTTTTGATGTTTCTTTATTCATTCGTTTGTTGTACACTTGCTTTTTTTCGAAATCATGTCACATGTGAGTCATTTCATGCATGGGAAATTATTGCGCCATCTCAATAGATTTTAAGTGATTATTCTATTTGTTTAAATGCAATTCTTTTCTTGTTTCTTTGTCCATTCATGTTTGTGGTACACCTGCTTTTTTCGAAATTATGTCACTTGTGTGAAAAATGTCATGCCTGGGAAGTTATTGTGTCAACTCAATAGATTTTAAGTGATGGATTAATTTATTTCAGAAATGCAATTACAGATATACCTGATTCTAAAGTACTTCTTTTGAGGTTTCTTTGTTCATTCACGTTTTTTGCGCACCTGCTCTTTCCCACATGATGATGAGTCATGCATGGGAAGTTATTGCATCATCTCAATAGATTTAAAGTGATTAATCTATTTGTTTAAATGCAATTTAAACTGTTGTCTATCACTTCTTTTGAGGTTTCTTTGTTCATTCATGTTTGTTGTACACCTGCTTTTTTTCAAAATCATGCCACCTGTGGGTCATTACACACTGGGCCGAAAATTAGGGGTTATTGTGTGTATGATTAACTTGATTGATTAGGGGCCTCCAAAATCTGGTGAATTACTATACTACTATTAACATTTTTTCCCAAACCATAATAATGGACAGTTAGAGGGTCCTTAGTTATGAATTGAAGCGAAATTTGATCAATATCTATTTAGCACATAATATTCTCTCCCTACTTAAAATTTTCAAATTGCATCAAATATCAAATAACCCACTAAAATGCACTAAATGTGCATGCACTAAATGCACAAAATGCACTAATGCACTAAAATTGTGTGTGGAAGCAATTCCCAAGACATACTACGTATATACTTTTTCAACGTCAGAAAAATAAGCAAGATGTTCTGTTTTCTTTCACTTTTGTTTTACATAAGAATTAAGTTTATGTTTGGACTATTTTTTCTTCGGTGCTTTAAACAAACATAGTAAGACGTAAGTTCAGTTTTTTGTAAAATTCCAATGAAAACTGTTTGTTACAAATATTGCACTTTTTAGAACAAAAATTTCCGTTGTACTGCAAATATGCACATATCTTGAATAGATTTCAAAGTTATGCAATTCTACCATATTAAAGATGATTCACTAAAAGATATGAAGAAAAGAATGTTTCATGTTAGTTTTAAATTACAATATATTTGAATCTAACAACTAAGACAGAAACATAGAGAAACGAAAAATTATCATTCATTTTTGTGACCTTGAAAATGTATATTTATATTTCTTGGCAACCGCTTTATCATATAGCCGGAGCATTTCATGGCATAATTTGATGTATTTTAAATTGTTAAGGTAATGATAGCATATTATCTGCTTAATAGATGTTGATCAAATCAATCTAAAACTCACAAAATGAAAGCAATCTTGGTCGAATTTGGCATCCCATAACATTTGTTGCCCTCTGTATTTGTTCAAGTAGAGAAATATTGACAATGTTGGGCAAAAATTAGGTGATTTACGAAATCGCCAAGCTATTACGATCTCGTTGGGCTATTCAAAAAGTATTAGTGACTTATCAAACAATTAACAGAAGATTACGTTTCTGAAGATTTGTCTCAACGGTTAGATTATATCCTAACATCCAAAGAACGATTTTTTTTAAATTCAAATAGCCAAACTGTAAATCTTAATTTCCCCTTGTTGGGAACATTTTCTAAATTTTCGGGCCATGATGAGTCAAAGTCACGCAACCTCGGTGTTTGAAATTTGCGCGCCAGGCACTGTGTGTGTTCCATTCCAAATCGTTCCTTTTTTTCATGATGAGCCTCTGTCAGTGTTCCATCTCTTTCCTCTGTTTCTCCCGCACCTGACGATGAGAAACCCGCGTGGTTCAACCGAAGAAGGCTGTCCCAAGGGCGGTTGTTCCCGTAGAGGATCAAGCAGTCTCTTTCTTCCCTCACACACATTTATTGGGAACTTGAAGGAACCGTACGTATTATAGTGAAGGCACAGCTTGGAGCAGCCCCATTTGCTCTGGTGGCTCAAGTGGCGTTGAAGTCTTTTTTTTCTTTCTTTCGGTGTCCTAAAGGAAATTGGGACCACTGGGCTGCTCCAAGCTCTTCTGTAGACAGACTGCTCGTGTATTCTTCTACTGTGAGTGTGTGTGTGTGTGTGTTTGTGAGTAAGGGGGGATATGTTTGGGTGAGTAGTGGAACAGAAATACCTTCTTCTTCCTTCCCTCGTCCCAATTTTGGCTCATTTCGCCTCTCAAGGTCCTGGTTCATGTTCTTCGTAGGCACCCTGGATATTTGTGTCAAGTTCAACGATCTTATAACTGGTTAGATCAACGGGTAGTTTTTTATCTTCTACCCGCAAAATATATACGCATAAATTACCACCTTTGTTTTATTGTTCAATGCAAGATAATTTTGAAAGCGTGCCATCGCTCATTAAGTAACAATAAATGCAACCCAATCAAAGTGAGTTTGGTCTTTGCATTGACTAAACGAGGAAGACCGGTAATTGTTCCATGAACGTATTGGATCAAGACAGCTCTACCAACGTGGAATAACTTTGCTTGGTCTTCTTTTAAACACAACAAAGGGCCTTTTACGGCTAACAGAGATAACGATCACCCCTTTCTTGCCCGATGTTCCTGTTGAACCATCGTTGGTTCGAAGAAGAGCCTACGAACAACATACTTGGAAGGTAAACTAATAGAGACTGGGATTTTAGACTCCTTACGAGGTAGAATGTAACTTCTAACTGAAGGTCTGAGTTGTGTGGAAACGGAATGAAGGCCAACTCAAGAAATCTCTCTGATCACCCTAACTGTTCAATGTCTGTGTGTGCCCAATTTATTTAAAGGGAATGAACCAAAAACCAAGACAAGAAAGAAACGGAAGACCAGTCGTCTTTGGTTGGTTGGTAGGGAGGTGAACAATTACTTCGCACACAACAACTGCAACCCCACGTCCACTAAGAAACTGGCGTTGGAGCTAGGGCTCTAAGTGTATTGGTAGGAACCGATTTGAATCGACTGAATAGTGTTTTATATTGTGAACAGATGCTGCTTTGAAGAATGTTCAGACTTCATTTCGTTACTTTGACGGTTGGAATTATTTACAGTAAAAAATAGATAGCATGTATTTGACTGGGTTGATTTTGGCAGCAATCTATTTTCAAGGATGGGACAAAAGTAAGGGCAGTTTGTCAGTGTGAAGGGTAGATAATAACACTATCCAAACATTTGAAAAAAATCACGGTAAAACCTCGCCCATTTTGGACCATTAAATAATTGTAAGGGACTGCAATCAACTGCATATTGCCTTCAGCTTACCTAAATGGAATAGTTTCAGGAAAGTTGAGTATTCTCATGCATGTTTTTGGAACTATTTAAACAGGTTTAGACTAATTTGGCTTACTGCTGGGCAAAAATAATCTTAAAATTATAAAAAAAATATTTGACCGACAATATGTAAAAAAAATCTCGAGAATGTTATTTTTTCGCCATATCAAAAGATTGTGTAAGACATATGAATTGCACAAATTAATGAAGAAAGCAAAATAATTATGCATAGTAGGTGTAATTCTGGTTTAAAAGAGAAGCAAATCAAACTCTTCTTCCTTAAACGTTTTTCTTGGTCTTGAAGAATCGAAGGAAAGTGTGTTTTGGTGAGAGCAAGAATATCAACCAAGCTTTTTGCATATTTTTATGCCTTCACTTTTCTTTTTGCTTGTCGTGAGCTTCTTGAACAATCAATCCCGGAAATTTTAGTGGGTGCAAGTACCTTAAAAGACAGTTTTTTACATTTCATGAGATCATTTTGCTCTCACAAAATGTACGCGATCCTCCGTTGCTTCAAAACCAAGAAAACGTTAAAGGGAGAAGAGTCTCTTTGCTTTACTTTTCAAGCCAGAATTACACCTAATAACGGTACAATGAAACCACACCCATAGGGAAAACTATTCAAACGTAAATTTGCAAATTAATCCAACTTCAATCCAAGTTCTTTCACCCTCATCGCGCCAACACATTCAGCACTTATAAAATCAAAATTTCCCTGCAATGGACATGCGAAAGAAGTAAAGTCTTGGCTCCATGTCAGATTTGAGAGTGGTCATACGTTAAGAATTGCAAGCCCAAAGTGGCCAGAAATTTGTTCCACCTTCAATGAACCCCTCTTTCGTGGCGAAAAACCGGAGGGCCAAAAAGCCCTGACTTTGCACTGGTTGATTCCACCTCCCTTCATTACACAATTGGAACAAGGCTCGGCCGAGCTTTTAAAGCGATTCTTTACTATCAAGGGACGGCTATGAAAATTAAGAAGAACTGCCTCTTGATCCTGCCACCAATTTTCCTTATAAGCAAGCAAGAAATATATAACACAAGTTAGACCCTCGCGTTAGTTATCCTCACCTCCCCCTCTCCATAGTTGTACAAGATTGAAGGCCATGTCCTGTCAAAGCGAGACCAATCAATAACCACGTGCAATTGCATTGGTGTCTTAGAAACTCCGTGGAGAGATGTCACAACCCAAACAAATCAAACCTTTCAAGTTCAAGCAAAAGAAACATTGGAGGCAATGTATTTTAATGATTAAAGGGACAAGGTTGTATGAGATGCTAAAGACTCTTGGTCAAATATCCTCCCCCGTTTCAAGTCTCTATTCATTGTAGCCGATTGGGGGTATGACCCAAGATTAGAAACTTGGAAACGAGCCAAGCCTCTTTTTAGTGCTCGACCATTTTTAGTTTCGACCTGATATGGATCATGGTCCTTGATGGGTGTGGACCTCATTCAGTGGCCCTGTGGAACACGTGCAAGACTGGAGTAACTTGAGATGTGTCTGGTCCAGGTTAAATGTGATCAGTTTTCACACATCTTTTTTTTGTTTCACCTTGGCGTTGCCAACGTTCCCACAAACTAGACCAGAGCATCTCGGCACAAATGGATTTGGTTGAAGCCCGAAATATTGGGTGAAACAAAAAGGTGTTAAAATAGAAGGAACAAAAATCGTCCAGTCAGAATCCAGGCCATTTAAGGGTTAGATTCAAGGGTAGACGGTTCCATGCCTTTGTGGTCCAATGTGTTGGTGGTTTGGAACAACCTGAGAGTCCGTTCTCTATTTTTCGTGGTACTAGTGGAAACCCCTGAGAAGGTGAAGATGAGTGGGACCGGGGATCGGGTGCCAAAAATACCTTGTCATGGTGGAACAACATTTTTCTTGTGTTCCACAACCACAAAAACGCCGAGTATCTCTGGCATCACCATCATCATCATCATTGTATATTCTTATCTACTTTGGAACCCAGCTCACCCAAAAAACAAACAGAACCTGCTGAACTGTACTCCTCGTAACCTCCAAATGGTCAATTTATTAAGGAATGTGGAAAGCGAAGAGCGATTCGTGGTGGTCCATCCCCAATGTGCTTGTTTTCAATTGAGATTTTGATGGATGGCTCCTGGGATTGACCCCGTTCCACAAGGGGAACGACCACATTTGAACCAAATTCCAATTCTTTTCACCATGTCAGATTATTATTATCATCTTCATCATGGACCCCAAAGGAGAAGAAAATCTTCTCTCCTTCTTCTTCGAGCCACCAACCTCGAACGCAGCAAACTCTTCCGAACCCTTTGGGTCATTTCCCCGTAAACAACGTGGAACACGAAATACCTCGTTATGTCCACTCCAATGGAACCAAACTTGCTCACCTCAAAATTTGTGGAGGATTTCTCAACCCAAAATAAGGAGAGTCTTGTTTGCTCAGAAAATTATGAACATGCATCAGATCTTGTACACAGATGGATTGGGTATTCCTGGGAATTTATTTATTGTTATTCTTTATTGATGCGGAAAAATCGTATTAGTGCAGGATCTAGACATCCAAATTTAAGCAGAACCTCCAGAAGGGGGAAGTGCGGGGGAAAAGATGGAAAACTGTGGAAGCAAGCACACAAATACAAAAGTATGAGTACCTCAAGGAAGGATGTGGGACAGGTCAAAACTACAATTGTCCAGCATTCTTTTCAATGTCCAGGATTTGCCAGATCCCAAACATTGAGCCACCTCCAGAGTGAGGAAAAAGAAGGATCAAAGGCAGCCGAAAAAGAGGAATGCAAGATTTGTCGGTGACATGAAACTGCATTCGGAAGGTTGCACCTCGGATCCAAAACAGTTATTAGGGAGTCTTGGATATCAAGACCATTTGGTTTCACAACATGAGCCTCATACTGGCAGTTTCAAGTGGCAATGGTGTGACCGAATTTGAAAGAAATGGCTAAGTGTAACATTGATTGACACAAGCCATGGGATCCTAGTGTTTATGGTGTCACAATAAAGTGAAATGTCTAGATGTACACGAGTAATTGCCCACCCATGGTTGGTGGGTGGGCGAGAGTTAGTAAGTAGTAAAACTTTCTTGAAAGTGGGCTTGGTGGTGTGACGAAGGTAGGTGCCACGGCCAAATCCTTACTCGTTGGTGGTTCCATGGACACTACAATACAATACTGCTTGCTGGCTTGCTTGCTGGGGTCTAGGAATAAAACACGACAAAGTTGATGTCAGTAATTCAGATAGAGAGAGAGAAAAGAGGGAGGAGGAAACCATGGTTCATGCACTGTACCCAACCAAAGAGATTGAGTCACTGGGACAAATGATATGGTGGTTTAGCCAAAACTCCTTTCCCACGGGATCCTTATTTTTTCATGACCTGATGAATGCCTCTTTAGACCTTAGACACTCGAACAAGTTGATTTGGTATGTGAAGTCCCAATCCTAATCCTAATTATCACGTCTATCACAATCACTGTCAAATATGAGTGAAAACTTTTTTTTTTCAGTGTCTTCTTAAGCAAGGTGTTGGAATAGTCGGTTGATGGAGAGGCCGTAAAAATTTCATTTTAATTAGTGGATTTCCGGAAACAGTTTGCGCCGCTCAAGTCAAGTCAACCCCAAAATAGGCCACTCTCATAAAAGACGTTCCAAAAGTTTCAAGAACCTCCCCGTGAGACTCATTGAATTATGGAAACGAATAACAAATTCTATTTTCAATTTGGTTCCACGTTTGTGAATTTTTTTGCAAGTTATCGTTCAAATAAAAAACATATCTTTCATTATTTTAGCAGTTTTAAAACATGAAGTTGCAAGGGTAGGATTTATTTTTCTGATCAAATTTAGAGATGTTTCACTGTCGCAAAAAGTCCACTGCTCATTTTGCCTCACTGTACTTTGGCCTAGGTTTTTCAAGTTGTAAACACGTTGCATTTAAATTTAACTGGAGCTTTCTAGCCGGTTTTGGAACGTGGAAACGCACGGAATGAAACCCTTTCAAGGAGGGAAGTACGAACAAGCAAGTAAGCAAGCTTGTTCGTGGAAGTATTGAGGTTCTAGTTTAGACATGGTCACAAAAAATTGAACGGCCTCTCTTTTGTATTGACAGCTGACACGAAGTCAGGCCTGCAAGGAATAGACGAGAGCGAGTCAAAACAAGAGAATTTTTCTAAAATTGGAAAATTTTACCCGATTTACGATTTACTCCATCCTTATGGTTGCATAAAGAGAGAGCAAGAGAACCTCCGTCCGAGCTGACACCACCGTCCATCACTTTGAAAATGCATTCACGTCCGAGTTACTCTCTTCCAAACTCTTCAATGAAACGGACTTGACTGTGCGCACATTCAAGTGGACAACACTATTGAAAATAGGACTTACTAAGACTAATAATGTCTTGTCCTTAGGATCAATTGCTTTTTTCAAGAATCTGTGCTGGCTTGTATTGGCTTTTCTGTGGGTGAGAAGTGATGTTAGGAGGGAAAAAAATCACTACAGTGCTTGGTGGCAATTGATTTAGAAGCTGCAAGCTGAGTTGGTATTAAAACATTTGTTGTTCCTCAACAATGTGCTCAGCAAGATATGGTGTGCGTGCGAGAGTTCTGCTACAGCTGTTCCAATGGGAACACTTGGACCTTGGATCATGAAAAAGGGTGGAATCAGCAAATAAATGCATTTTGGAATCATTTTCGGGAGGAAAACAACACATGGTCACGGACAACAAAACAGTTGTTGCCGGTCCAACTAGTGTTCCATTTCCCAATATGGTTCCAAAGCGACAATGGGATCAATTGGAACTCTTTGAACCACACAGAAATGTCCCTCGATTGTTGGAATCAAGCCAAACGGGGGAGGAAATATATTTATAAATCAAATCCCACCTACAACTCTTTTGTGCCCTTAGCCGAAGGAAGGAAGAAATCATCTGTTCCATGAATAATTCATTTTTACAACACAATAAAGCCAGATTCACAAAACCATGGTGATCGTCTCATGGGCTCGAAACACACGGATCATGATCCTTCAACCCATCTTTTGGCATTTTATATCCCCACCATCACATCAATATTTCAAGCAAATTGCTCTTTAAACATCGGTGTGCCAAAATTGGGTCCCACGGAAAAATGGGTCTCTTTAAACATATATCTGACCATTCTCACACCAAGTTAGGCTTTTTACTTATGAAGAATAAGGCACTGTTTTTTTGCAAATTCAAGTTCGGTGTTTTAGGCACCTTTTTGGGTTTTCATTGAGAGTGCCGCAAAATGACGTTTTGATTCAATGTCTTTATTGTGGTACATTTCTGATATCTTTACCCACCCATTCAACAAGCCTCCCTGATGTTTTGGGAGTCCCAACATTCTGACGGGTAAAGGGTTCCAAAGAGGAATGGAATCTTGCCGTTGATTTGATCGTTTCGGGTAACCAAAATGTGGTTGCGATCCGTTGGTTTCCCGAGTCCTTACATCAACGAGCAAGTGAGAATCTCGGAAAGCCACACATTTCGCCAATAAGTATAGGCTTTGATAGCATGATAGCTACACACTGTGAGAAATGCCTAAAAATAACCGTCTTGAGTGAGGAATAGAAAATTTGGTTCAAAAATTAAGTCCGTATTGAGAATACTAAGGTTTTATGCGACAAATGTTCACTAGAGGGCGTTGTGAGCGGCTGCAGTACACTGGCTACGCTTTGTGACGTCACAGCAATCATAAAACATATGCCTGTTGACATTGCCCGAATTCGAATTGATCTGTATTTGAAAGTATCTTTGGACAAGAATTTTTTTTGTGCAGTGTCTTGTGAAGTGTGTGCTTTTGAAAGAGACAACAAACAACAGACCAAGTCAAAAGAGCCATTTCCAGGCTGATAGGAACTATTCCATACGCCATCGTTCGTCGTCGAGGCCGACAAGTATCAAGAAGGGTGCGAGAGGGGAAAAGGGATCTTTCAAAAGCAATAAAAGATTTGTATTTTTCCCATGTTTCCACAAGAGCGACGGCCTCGAAACCAAAGCTGTTGCCGCTTTCGCCATGATGTCGAACGCTTGCCTCTTATACCTTTTTTCTCTCTCTGAAACAGAAACAACTCAATGAATACCAATGGATGGGATCCAAAAAATGCCCAATGAGCCCTCTAGAACATGTGTACAAAGAGCACAGGCCTCATTGAAGCCCGCTTTATGGGGTGTTCAATGGTTGATAATTATGGACTCCTTCTTAGTATCGCTCAGAGAGAACAGACTGGATTAGATATTAGGGGTTTGGCAGCCGAACGAAGCTCGATCTCGGCCGTGTTTGAAGTGATTTCAGTCTCAAATTGAATGCCTCAATTGCGATGGGAACGAACGAGAGAACCAACGAACGAACATGGTTAAGGGGGAAGATTGCAATTGGAATTGGAAAAGTGGATTGGGACTGGAACAATTGGAACGGGGATTGAAGGGAAATGCCGGGAACAAGTGAAGGTAGAGAGGAGAGAATTGAGGAATTGAGAATTAGTGCGTAGAGGAAACAACGGTAGTGCGTGTAGTAACTTCTATCTTTGTATAAACCAGATTGAACCCATTGGAAGATTAGGAACGGAATCGACTCTTTTTGTGATATTTTATTTTTTGTTATCAGAGTTTGGCCCATATTGACAATCTAATTTCGTTGATACTTGTTATAGGTTTGGGTATACAATGTGTTTATAGACTTAATGGTACAAGTTCATACGCCTTAAAATAACGATTTCTCTTATCCAACCAAAAATAAAAGAGGTTAAAACACCTTCCGGCAAAGTGCAATAATTTAAAGTCCGTTTAAACTTGAAGTAAACCGTGGATCAAATACGTTTAAAAGGTTGAACTTTTTCAATCAAGGCTTTTATTGGTAGTGAAATTACCTATTCATTATTTTACTACAAATGTACCTACAAATTATTATTCACAGTTAAATATGCTTTCGTAAGTGATATTCTACTGAACGACATTGCTGGAAAATTATAATAAGCTAAACGTTTAAATTAAACGATCTTTACATTGAGGTTACTAAATCTTAATTATCAAATTAAGTTGATGACTCAGCCAAAAAAAAGTGCAGCGTATTTCATTTATTTTTAATTTTGCTTGTTCTTTAGACAGTGTTGCTATATTCTAAGATTGTCTAAAATACAAGATTTTCAGGAATGAATTAGGAACAGAAAATTTGTAATGTACTACACGTGACATACTTGTTAGTTTACATGTAAAAAAGAGTTGTTCGAAATCTAAAGCGAAAATGGGATCGTTATACATATTAACAGGAATGGCGAAGTTTTTGACCACTTTTAGGAGAATTTCCATAAAACCATTTAGTAACATCTCTGCAAAAGGGGATGCAAATCTAGAAAGTAGAATCTTATTACACGAAGGGTCTCTGGCCATATAAATTTTTCTGAAATATGCCATTCCTTTCGGCATAATCGAAAAAATGACCGAAATACACAGATCCAAGCATGGTATTTTGTTTCATTGCGCTCTTGGGATCTCCATTTTTATCGACCCTTTGATTTACCTGATCCTAGTGAATGAGTGAGTGAGTGAGTGAGTGAGTGAGTGATCCATTCGTCTCGAGTTCCATGACGGCACGGTTGGCACAGGCCAAATTACAGTGATTGAAGCAAGTTGTTCCATTGTTGCTTGATTTAGTACCGAGAACATTGAGGGGAGTTTGGATCAATTCCGAGCTGATCGCTTCTGTTCCAAACCAAGGAGAGAACCAAAGTGAGAACCAAAGTGAGAGAGAGTGCAGGACCCAAAAGGTGGAACAACCAGTCGAGAAAAGAAGAAAGGCAAAGTTCTACAGACTTTCTTGATGAAGATTGGTGCTTAATTGGAACGTGGAACTTGATGAAATCTTCAGTGTTCCCAATCGTTCGTTCGTTCGTTGATTGATTTCGGGACGGCCTTTTCTGGGAGAGTTTGTTCCTGGTACGAGGAGCAGAAAACTTCCGGATCTCAACGGAATTGATGGATGGTGTACCATATCTATAAATTGTTCAAAGTTTTCTCTCTGCTCTCTCTTTGTCTTGCTTTTTCTCGATCTCGCTCTTCGGTTCACTCGTCTTTTATTATAGTTATAGGTGAATGATTGACTCGATAAAGTTTGCATGTCTGAGAGTGCTTTTTCAGATATTTCGTACGTTGTACTTGTTCCTCGTTTTCAGAGCAGAGCTTCTCCTCCTTCTTTTCTACTGAGTACGTACATAGTACAACAATCGAGCTTGGAAATACAGACACATTCATTCTGTTAATAGTACACAGATCCAATGGCTTGTGCATTGATTCATTCAGTGGTTCACAGTGACTCTCTCACATTGAGAGATAGATATTTCGGGATCATGAGCTAGCTGTTGGTGGATTTTGGAAAAAGGCCAAGAGCACACAGAAGGAAGAATAGCAAAGGTCCATGAAAGGTTCCTCTTGATGAGGTCGATTAAGTCTCTCTCTTCACCCTTGCCAGAAATGGGAGCGCATCATTTTTGTCCCCCTTTTGACTTGTCATCAAACCGAGCTACACTAAGGAAAATATAAATGTTATTTCATACCAAACTCTATAAAAGAGAGATGGACAAATTTAAGAATGGAATTAAAGAAAGCCTGTGAACTTACGAAAACTGGGTGGGATCATTAGGGCTCGGATAAAGTTGCTAAATACCTACAACTTGCACAAAATATATTTTGATGACAACTGGCAACTTTTGGCATTTTTTTTTGGCTCGATCACTGAAATTGTGCGGGATTGTGCTCGAAAAAATGTATTTCACACGTACTTTTACAAATTTTTCAGAATAATTTTTGCTAAGCAAAACTGCGTTCTTAGAGAAGTCAAAGGTTAGAGAAAAGATAAACTTCTGACTACAAACTTTCGCCGAGAATTGAGAAAAAAACTGAACCAAATTTGGCATTTTTATTCAAAAAAGTGTTATTTTCAGGGCAGAAAATAGCCACATTTTAGCAATTTTCGTCGAATTAAGTGCAACTTTTAACAAAAAAAAATATTGTAATTTTAAGGCGAAAAACTGCAACTTTATCCGAGCCCAAATAATCATAAATCATTAAGAAAGAAATAAGAGGCAGTTCTACAGCAACACTTGTTACGGAAAAAAGTGATGTTGAAATTATTGAAAAAATATAGAAAACGGGGTTGATTTCCTTATTCTTAGATCAAATTTAGATTTATTAATTTTTAATTTATTAAAGGGATTGTTTTAGCAGCCCAGCATTTTAAAGTGAACAAGACATGAAGACATTACTACGGATGTTAGTAAAAGAAGGAAAAAAAGGAAAAGTGTTTGAATGGTTTTAGTATCATGCGAAACTATTTTTTCTCGAATATTTAAGCCTTTGATGGAAAATACTTGTTTTGAATTGTGATTTTCTATGAATGCCACTCCACATCTTTTACAAATTTTCATGTATCACAAAGACAAAAATTTCATAAAATGTATTTATTTAACTCATCAGTAATTGAAATTTAAGTGTAGCTGGCCATTTTTAGGTGAAGTAGCAAGTATTTGAAAGTGCAGGTAGTCTTTGCCCAATACGGAGTCGAAAAGAAGTGTGTGTGAGAGAGAGAGAGGCGAGGGAAAAAGTTTCTGAGATTTTTCTCATTTCAAAAGGGGCACCTTTTTTTGAAAAAGAGATCCTCTTCTCTTTTTCTCTCGCTCTTCTTCTTGTGCTCTTGTTCGCCACTTCCTTCTTCTCTATTCTCCATTCTCGTTCTCGGTGGTGACAAGGCAAGCGAGCAGCTTGGCTTTTTGCTTTTTTGTTGTCATTGCACACAAAAGAGCACCAAAAGAGGACGAAATAGAAGGAGGAGAAGGAGCACCAGGAACAGTCCCAGGAACCACCCTGCCGGAAGGAAGTTCGATGGGACAACATTGTTGAAGCGACAATTGATGTATTTTCAACAGTCAATATCGCCACCGTTTTCCATGGCTTCTTCCGAGTCAACTTCCCTAGTTCACATTTCACACCCTACGTACACTAGCAAGAGAAATGGAACCGATTTGAACTCGGTTAACGGGACAAGGAATGGCTCTATGGATGAAAAAACTTAGTACCTTCCTGCAATTAGATCTTAATTTGAGGTCAATCAATTGTTGAGAATTTTTCTTCAGTTACATTTTGGGTTTTGAAGAGAAATATCATTGGATTTGTTGAGCTCTTGTGGATTGAACAGTGAAGTTTATGTTAAAAAAAATCACTGAAAAGGGTTAAGAAAATGGGTCGTGAGTAAAATAGAAAAGCACTTGCGCACTCATCCCCATGAAATTGTTAGTTACATTATCAATAATAATTACAATCAAACAAGGTGTATTTAAAATCTAAGAACAATTTGTGAATATGTTTAAGAGCACTTTATGAGTATTGGTCGGAGGTGGCATGTTAACAACAATTTGTGAACTTGTCAAGATAGCGTAGTGTCCTTCAAGTACATTGGTATACTAAAAGTATTCTCAAGGAGCCCACTTGATTCCTTTGTACTTGAGCTTTTTACCTTGTTGAATGAGACATGGTAACATCAATAAGAACTTCAGCTTAAGAGGAGGCCCAATCATTAGTAGTGAGTATACTGAATTATGATCAAAATATCTATACTCAAATAGTCTTTAAACGTGGCTGGTGAATCAATTGTTCAAGGTCGTAGCAAGTATATATTGGGAGCATCAGAACCTTGTAGTCTAAACAACCAACTTCGAGTAGTCTTTGAGCGTAAGCTCCACTTTTGAGTTCAACAAATGCGGCTTATGTTCTAGGACTACAGACTCGAGGTTCAGTATTTCGACTGTACTCCGTCATACTCCCGCTACACTACTTGGTGCCCACATCAACTCACCTAACATGCCGAGAAACACTAGAGCTTTAAACTGTAGAACAATTAAAATAACTTACTCCTTTTTGTTAATTTCATAGCTTCTTTTGGTAACATTAAAAACCGTTGTAAAAGTGCGGTGAAAGGATCCTTATTAAAATACTAAATTATTGAGCTTAGATCTGGTAATATCTTTCCTTATGATCATTAACTGTGCCTACCTTGGAGCAACACTTGAAATATTTCAAATGTTTCAAACAAGCGCAATAAGCGCCCATAATTTCAGTTAGGCTCAAGTATGAGTATGCTGGAATGATGACAAGTGTTGAAAGAGGATCTCTTGAATAGGAGATCCATCTCTTCCGAATCAGGGAACATTACCCGCATGGATCATTGGCACCAGTAACTCGAGCCTCGCCAAGGCGAACACGACGCACTTTATCGAACCAGCCAGCCAGTCAGCCAAACGTCCATACATCCACTTGTCCTATTCACATTAACATCATCATCATCATTGTCTTACTTACCAGAGGCATAGGCACTCACTTAGGGAAACATTCACCTCGATCTCGACCTTCAGTGGTCCATGTGTATTAGGCGTTTGAGATCTGAATGCCCGCTCCCTATGCGGATCAAGAGATCCGCTCGATTCTCGCTCATGTTGATCATGCATAGGCCAATTGCTTTATGATCCCATCATCAGGGGACTTTGGGGATCTATGTATGGATATACATGAATGTACGTACCACAGTAGGTCTCGTTGGTGTGGATCGGTAACGAACCCCGAGAAGGATATCCACAAGAAGAGGACGAAGAAAGAAAGAAAGAAGGAGAGATTTGAATATGTCGATTTGAGAGATCTGCATGTCCCATGGACCACGCGAATGGATCTGACCCACAGTTCTCATTGGGCCAGATCTGGCTGAGGCCATTTGTCATCTGATCCTGCTGTCAATAAGGAAGGCACTGATGATTCCGATATCTTCCATGTAGGGTGTATGTCCAACAATCAATGTACAGAAAACGGGGACTCCAAATGTGTTTAGCGAGAGTAATGGATGTATGGAAATCCAGCTACGTTACTCGTATCTCTTTGGCAAATGCTACGTACATTATGAGCCGTTTTCGTTTGAGTTACTTAGAGCCTAGACAAAAGAATATAGGTTTCAAAGAAATGATTCAATTTTTAATGTGACCAATTTAGCTTGATAATGAAATGGACCAATATGGGGACGAAAATGTATTATGTACAAGGTATGTTTGCATTTCCAGCTCAAGGAATTCTCTTCAATTTTAATCTATCTTGTTATTAGTTGGTTGTAGTGGAAAGAGACTATAGAAACAATCAGATACGCCATTTTCCAATATAAAGATGCATTTTAGGATTAGCTTTCGCAATGTAGATAATTGTTTGTTGATGTTAGCTAACTTTGGCAAGTATTTTTTTGTGAAGGCAGTTATAGCGACAATAAGTTTCTACATTACTAAGTGCTGAATAATGCCAAAACAGCATTTCAAACCGGTGTGTGATCAACAAAACCTTGGCATGCATACTGATACATCGTAAATAAAAAAAATTCATACTCAACAAGGTATCCCGGTATAAACCATACACTAAAACACGTACAAAATTTCAACTCACAAGAGACCATCCGTTGGATAACTCTATCAAACAAATGGCTGGTCGTCCGACATCCAGAGATCTAGTTATTCATGCTCTAGGGATACAATTCAATAATCAAATATGGTCTGGACTCCAGCCCTTAAGTTCTTTTGCTTTTCCCACAACATGGCTAAGCCAATTTTATAAATCTGGAACCTTGAATGCTCCAATTTGTTAGCAGTTTTCGGAAAGCTACGGAACTTGAAACTAGTTTAAGGTAGTCTTACATTAAGTGAATTTGGCTTGATATATCATGATCACATGACGCAAGAATGAGTGGGTTCGAAATTTTTCCCAATTGGCACGTGAACGAATTCCTTTTGTTCCAACAACTAGCATCTCTTTCCCCACGTTTTCCTGCCTTCATCGTGGGTTCCATTTTGGAATGGAGCAGAAGGAAAAGGAGGAGGAGGAGGAGAAGAAGAAGACCAAGTTTCTTGCTCGTTCTTCTTGTTCCCTTACTTTGTTCCACCTGACCAAAAACAAATGACTTTTCAAAGTCAAAGGGAATCTTGTGGAACAAAACCATCCCTTGTTCCTGATAAGCTTGTCTTGGCTCGAGACCACAATTGGCACACGATACCAAAAATGCTCCTTCAGAGTTTTTCTTCCTTCAAAGTCTCTCTCTCTCTTCTGGACCACCGAGTGAGTGGAACATAGAAAACTCAAAAGCCAACACTTTGGTTTCTCTGTTCCCCCGAGTTCAATGTCAATCAGTGGAGGAGAAATATCATGTGGATCACTCTCACTTTTAGGTGGTTCTGCTTTGGGAACAAGTCGGGTTAAGGGTAGTGGTTTGCGTTCAACCATGTGTTCCACCACCACCAGTGGTTATTGGCCACGCCAAAAGCTGCCTTCAAGTAAGGAACTAGGCGTCATCGTGCCTTCTTTTCACACGACATTGTTCCAATTGCGACCCTCGCCAAGTCAGAAAATTCCTGTTTACAGCATTGGGAAACATGAGAATGGCTACAGAGCTACATCCATGTGAAATCATGAACACTGATTTTATATCATAAGCCTGTTCATCGGGGGAGAACTGAATGTTGACTAGGTTTCGAGACTCATGTAAATCTTACCCGTTGATACATACTGTAAACAACACGGAAGCTTCAAATTGGACTCACAAAAACCTAGTCAAAAATCGCATAAGATTCTGGTTTTGGACAAATAATGCTGTACTTTCCGTTCTTTTAGCTGATAGGGCACTGTTGGAAGTAAGAAGTCAAAAGTAATTAACTTAAGGAGATGAGGGGTAAAGGAAATAACATGGGCTGCGACCGAACCACAAAAACCATTCCAATATCCTCCTTCTTCTTCTTCGCCTTTCCCTTCTTTCCTTGGTTGTTGGTGGTCTTTACGTCTTCTCTTTACGGAGCTCTTCTTGTTCTGAACCATTTGCATGGTTTTACCACTCAACGACACAATAGTACACTTAAAGAGAGACGTCAGAATAAAAATCTGTCGATAAGCCTGGCTTTGGCGATTTCATCGCATGACTCTCGATCTCTTAAAGAGTATTGATTGGTATGCCCAGATCATCAAGATTTAAAAGCCTGCGCAATAATTGACCAGACCTCAGGTTTCTGTGCTATTAATGCTTGTAGTGGCCTTGTAATTCCTTGATTACGGGCATCAAATAGTGCAATTTGTGTCAACTGTCTGACTCCCCTCCCTCATTTTAGGCCTGTTGTCGGCGTTTCAATCAAAGTTGTTTATTGTGTCAATCACAGTGAAGTTCCTTTTGGCCTTCAACGGCTCCGCCTTCAACGAATTCCCATGAAAAAAAGTTAGAGCTTAATTCCATGTTATTATTTCTCAAAGTGCCGACAACTTTTCCTTCTTTCCTCGCCGCGACATGATAATAATTTCCATGCCTGACATTTGATCCGTTTTTAAGGGGGGAGCCAAGAATTTCATTTTGGCAAACCTGCAAATGTGTAAATCTTATTAGCAGACTCTCATTTCCGCATGGATGAGGAGAAAAGAAAGCTCGTCTTCCACTTTGAATTTCCGGCGAGAGTGAGTAGTAATCCATGCATAAATTATGGGATTAATTCATTAATCCCTTGATTTGTCCTCCAGAATTCCGACCGACTACTTATTGACAGCCCAAAAAGATAAAAAGAGGCCCACAAACCATGGACTTCTAAACAATTGTCTTGATTTTGACATAGTCCTTGGGTTGACACTTTGCTTCAAAAAAAGTACGTCGTTTCCAGTTCATGTTTTTTCTCGAATGTGTCAGAAGTGCTCTTATATAACCGGGGTTTAAATTTGATTAAGCTGTCCAAAGAGACAATTTCCCAGTTCATAAAGTATGCAAAATCCAAAAGATAATATTCCAGATTGAAAGCTAGAAATTCCGGATTCGTCACTGAAGGGTGGGTGGAGGGAAAGAAAAGAGAGAAAGAAGATCACTCTATCCACGAAAGATGTGCTGGAAGCCTCTCAAACACACTGCCAAAAATCAATTCACAATCATGTATCGGGGCTTTTGATTGGTTCAAGCAATTCTAGGCCAAAAAGAAATCGAAATAAAGGGAAGAATAGGTTGAAGCGTTTTTTGAGTCTAGTTCAACTTGGAGTTTGGATGTTTTATCAGTGTTGAGAATCTTGAGGGGATCTAGATCAAATTGAAGAATGGGAAAAGAAATAAAGGAAGAGAAGAATGAAAAGGAGGAAGGAAGAAGGGGAAAAAAGGAGAAAGAGAGCAAGGAAAAAGTCGCGTGGATATTGACAGAAGGAAATTTGAAGAATTGGGTCCGCGGGTGGAAAAAACTGTTTCCAATTAATTGGTCCCACAAACATTGCTTTGTTCTACCATTTAGCCGTTTATCTTGGATGTGAGCTTCCATGACAAGAATGGCCGTGTTCCTAACCTCAACCCAGAATAAAATGGGTGTGTCAAGACTTATATTGGCAATTTACGGCCTCATATCGATATGAATCGAAGAGACATTACCCCTCATCTCAATACAGGATCTAGGGACATTCTGGTTTAGTTGTGGAACAGAGGGTCCTTTCCAAAGGGAGATAAATCCAGTCCGCCTCGCGGTAATCCTAGGAAATGATGAAATATGGTGGGATTTCCAAGAATATGCCCTGAATTCGAACCATGACCGCTTCTCCTGTCCTGTCCCATACCATTTGGCACTGTAAAAATGCTCCTTCAATTTATTCATTTGATTTTCATTCAAATGAATTTTGATTCCCCCGCAAATCCAATGAGTATTCATTAAAATGAGCGATCAATGAAAAGAAATGTCAATACCGTTTTTTTTTCATTTTAAGGAACCAATTTCTAGTGTGGAAAGTCTCCCTCTAATATTGGGTGTCTTTTACTTAAGCCTCGGACAGGTTCCTTACGGGATATGAATGAGACATTGGGCAAACGGAGGGAGAGCACCCGTGCTAGACCGATATAAATAATGGGTTTCCTATAAATACTAGGAATCTTAATACTGACATTGCTTGGGTGCAACATTCCAGCAAGTCTCAGCATCTCCGATTTCTAAGAAAACTCATCCTTAACCTTCTCCTTGGTCCCCTCTCATGTTCAATACCACTGGACTTGAAATGTAGACACCATATGTTTGTAATTGTACCGCTCGTTTACTCGGACAAGGAAACTTTTTTTGTTCCAGAGGGTTAGATTCCTCATGGGACAAGCAAACTCATGGCATCCCTTTGTAACGCCCGTTTTTCTACAACTCCCAATTGAACTGGGTTTCCTGAGATCTGGAACATGAAAATTTACAAAAATTTAAAAATGAATTCATCCATAAAAATCCCCCAATAGGCTCAAAACCTATTAACATAAAGATTGACTTGTCCAGCTAAACAGAAGTAAGATCTTTTTGGAGTGCAAAAACTGGGCCACCGATTGTGTTTTGCGAGTTGAAGTTGTACCCTGTAAAGGGCCTGGAGGGGGCAATATCATAAATATCTCAAAATAGCCCTCTGATCCCTAGGATCTTGTCAACACCCGTTGATGGTGGTTGTAGTGGTAGTAGTAGTGGTGGTTTCTTGTTGGATAATGGCACCCTTACTGGACAACCTAAACAAGATTCAGCTGATTTGATGGCTAATTGAAGGACTAAAGTTCGAACGGAATGGCCCGAAAAAAGCCTTATTCCGGGAACTCGAGTTGAATGAAGGTGGCTCATTGCCAAAATGTGGTGGTGGCCTTTATTGTTACTGCATTTTAAGGATTTTCAATTTCCCTTCCTGTTCGTTCAAAAGGGAGAAAATTGAGAGGGAAATTGCCCGGGCGCATTTCCCCCTAATGGAGTGATATTTTATGGCAAAGCGAACGACAGCGGAACCACTTCGACAAAACCCTTTACAATGGCTTCCCATCTTGTTCACAACATGAATTTCGCGCCCATTCCAAATTGCTGGCAACAATTGGCCATAAATTGAGCCGTTTCACCCTTTATTCCACTCAAGTTTAACTCCTTCCTTACTTTAGAAGCTCATCGAGTGATGGTGAGGTGGTGGGAAAAATTCGGCAATCCATCCCGACCCATCTCCTTAAACAATGTTGCCTGTTTTTCTTCATTTTTATACGGTCACAATCCTTCCAACCAATTAACAGAAAATCAAAAACAACTGATAAAAGCAAATTATTTTCGCCAAGAAATAGGAACTAGGTAGCTTCTCAGTGGAAACTTTCTTGACAATGGTCAGTCAGAGAGATAACAGGCGTGTCTGAGGATTCCAAGATTCCAAAGCACCCTGAATTAGAAGGCGTTTCCCTTCCAGTTCTGGGTCCAAACTTTCGTACTCTAGCCTGGTTGGACCAAGACGAAGGAGCTCTTTTTGAAGGGAGACGAGCTAGACAGGAAGTGGAAATCAGAAGAATGTCATTCCCAAGGTTGTCAGGCAAAGAGTTATTGCCCAACAGACCTGGTCATAGTGGCTCTAACACCTTCTGGACCGAGTTCAAAGCTAGGAAAAAGGGCAACAAGGGTATTCAGTGTGACCAGATTTGTTCGCAAATCTACTTATCCACTTGACTTTTCCTTGACTCAAGGAAAATATTGTTTACTTCAACACTTCCGTTCTTGAATGGATTGAGAGGGAAAGAGAGAGAAAGGGCCAAGTGAAGGAGCCAAAGAGGTAACCTTTTGTGTTGATCCATGAAGATATCACGAGAACAATGAGAGAGAAGAGGGGGACTCTTTTACTATGGATCAATTTGTTCCATTTAGGCCTCAAAAATCCCAATCCCAAGAAGCAGAAAAAAAACAGATGAGAAATGGTTCACCTTGGATTAATTGCTTTTAGTT
>CM021317.1:7790858-7808673 GCA_010645155.1 Tigriopus japonicus
TTCATCATCATCCTGTTCCCCTTCAACGTCGGTGCTCGTTAAAGAGCAGATTCAATTTGAAAGTCAAAGGCATCTTTTCCAAAAGACCTCATCCACTCATGCCAGAACAGGGAGCTCGTCCTCTTCATCTCCTGCTTCCTCTTCTTGTTCCGCTTCTGTCTCCTCTCGTCCCTGCTCCTCTAGGGAGGATCCAGCCGTCCCATCAGTGTTAGCCATGGGAGCAACGAAGAAAATAGGAGATGGAACTCGAGCGAATGGGACACACGATGGCGTTGTTCCCCATCACCACCATCAACATCACCAACGAGGAAAAAGAAAAGGGGATGAGGACGGAGGCAAAAGGGGTATAAATCAGCCCTCAGTCCTGGCTTCCATGTCCTCGTCGTCCACCACTACCACCACCACCTACAGGATGTCAATGAGGATCTGTGAAAAACGACGGATTGGAGAAGATTGGAATGGATTAAAAGATCTTCCACCCATCGGGACGACATGCACGGTGGGACCAATAGGTCCCAACACCGGTCCCCCTCCACCCGAGATGACTTCCTTCCCATCTCCGTCGTGCTCAGTAGGGAGTTCCTCCATGGAGGATCAGGGCTATCACTTCCTCCCGAACAACAATATTTACAAGATGATTCAGGGGCTGAATCCGGTGTTCCCCGCCGAGCCTCGGGATCTTCAAGCGGGTCACTGGTTCCGCTGTCAGTTGTGCCATACCATTCAAGAGACTCAACGGCTGTACAGCCACGCTAAGGAGGTTCATAATCTGGCTAACATGGCCAATGCCACCACTCAATGCATATCCCCTTTTCGACCCTCATTTTCAGGAGCGAGTCCAAACGCCACCCATGGGTCCAACTGTCAGCGAATGACATCACCTGGACCCATTTCATTAGGCGAATGGTCAAGCCATCATTCTCAACTCCATCACCCTCGCCAGACGACAACGACCAATGATCCCGGTGATGGCAACCCTCTGCCGAGTCGTCCCCCAGCAAATGAGATCATATCCAATCAAGACCTGCCAGATTTTGAGCCTGACCTGGACGCCGTTGTTGACGACAAATTTATTGACTCTCTCATTCGAACCACCATTCCCCCATCCGGGGGAGCCAATCTACCTTCCAATCAACATCAACATTCTATGGCTCTCATCAACTCGCCACAATCAGCCAGTTCAGGACCAGGAGGAGGCGGAGGAGGCCTTCAAACCACCACTTTGGCCGTGCCTCAAAGTGCTGGACCGACTTTAATGAAATTGGAAGTTGTTTCCTCAAGTGGGACACCAACTTCGTCGTCATTGTGCCCTTCTTCTCTAGCCAACAATGTCCTCCAGGGCTCCACTTCGTCTTCATCCTCCTTGTCCACAACGCACAACTCCAATCCCACGACTTCTTCATCCTCTTCCTCGTCGGTAAATACAAATATCGAAAAGAAATTAAATCGAGAAGCAAAAAAGTCGTCCCCTCAATTCCGGTGGCGTCGAAGGAAGAGACGTTCTAAAGCCCAATACCCCGAGATGAGTCGTTACCTTTTGCCCATCGACGAAGGTGAGGAGGTCCAACATTTGGGCCGGACTCTTGAGTGCCAACTTTGCGGCCTTCGAGGCAAACGGTGCCACCTCACTCTTCATTTCAAGGCTAAGCATAGCGAAGTGATTGAGTTGGCAGGCGGACACCTCCACAAGATGAAGAAGCCGAATAAACCAACCAATGGTGGCGTGGTTTCCACCTCTTCCAAAGATGGACTAGGAAAGTACTGAGACTGATTGCACAGAGTATTTAATCCGTACTCTTATCTCTTCTGCAAAGTCTCTCTTTTTGCGGAGAAATAAAACCATTTGTTCCTTCTTTCCCCCTCTTTTCCCCCAGTACCGGGACCAATTTTCTGCCTCTTCATCTTCGCAACTACCACCACCACTACTACTACTACTTCTGCTACTACATTTCTTCTACTACTACTACCACCACTTCCACACTACACACCTTCACTTCGTGTCTCTTTCTCTGGGTCTTACTCTGTCTCTTGATGAAATTAACTGCTACTTATTGGCTCCCCCTGTCCCATCCGGTTGCCCACTAACTGACAATCCAAATCAAAGTGCTGACAAATCAATTAAACATCGTTCGACCAAGGGACTTCCTTTTCTCTTTCCCCCGTGAAAACTGCTGAGCTCGTGCAATCAGTCTGAGAGAATTAACATGTTCAGTCATGGTGCTGTCAAGCACGGAAAAGGAGGAGCAGGACAAAAGATGTCAACAATTGCTCATCCAACCACCGGGAACAACAAACAATGTCCATTCTCGACCACACCGACATTCGATGACAAGCGCCTGCTTGTCCTCGGAAGAGTTCACATCCAGCCAGGTGCGAGACAAGAGCCCCAAGGGTATCCTGGCATCCATCAGCTATCAGATGATGTGCGACCCCAGGGAGGTCCCTCCATCGCAATCCAACAATCGCCCAAAATTTGATGATTCGCTCCAGCAATTCATGTCTTCTTGTTCCACTTCCACTTGCTCGGTGTCAGCAGTCTCACGACAACCACATCGGCAGTCTCCGACGTCGTCGTCGTCGTCGTCGTCATCATCATCATCATGTTCATCAGGAGCAGTTTTCCTCGTGGCAGCAGATCTCGTTGGAGCTTCTGGGGACCCAATAGCCAATGAACTGGAAGTGAACGAACCGACATCAATGAGCGGCACCTTCTCCCTTCAAGAAGACAGGGATTCACCATCCTCAGACAGGGATGGGCAAGCAGAAAACGAAAACGACGAAACCCAACGAGAACAAGAACGAGAAGAAGATGAGTTGGAATGTCAAGCGATGAAGGCTCATGACGAGCAGGAAAACGAAGAAGACGATGATCAAGTAGAAGAAGATGACGAGGATGTGCATCTGGGGGAGGCTCAACTAAGTGGGACATATCGCGTCATGGGATTACCAATGTCAAATGAATATTTGTGGCAACTCGAGGCCGAACTCTTGCGTGCCTGTCACAGCTTCCACGAAAATGTTGGTGGGCAAAAAATCTCGTTCCCTGGTGCGTGGTCCACGAGGTCCAAGTTCCCTCCTCACTCAGAGTTTCCACTTCCTCAAGTTTTGGTGGAGAACGAGGAAAACAAATCCTTGGGGGCTTCACCACCACCACCAATCGCCGTGTCTTTTGGTTGTCTTGATCCAAACACACCATCCACTCCGGATCCACTTGTCCAAGAGTCAAGAGAAGTGGACATTTTCCAATTGGGGGAATTTATCGATAATCAGTCAGGACCTTGTTCCGCACTATCGGATTCCTCTCCTCTGCTCTCATCCACCAAGGCCAATAGTATTCAGTACGATTGTCAATACAGTATCGTGGGATGTGATAGCCCAAATGCGAGTGATCGAACTTCTAGGCGCCAGTCAAATGGCGACACATGCTTGGCTCAACAAAAGCCATAAGTAATCGTCGCAATTCGATGACCAAAGAGGACCACAGAGAAGAGTAAATAGCCAAAACCAGAGATGATTTGAAGGCCCCTCAGTACTAGCTATGCATTTAAAAATACCCTTCCATACTCAATTCAATGCAATGGAACCAAATATCTTCCCCAACCCCTTCCCCACTAACCCTGCATTTTTTGCAAGTCACAAGCCGAGGCCCATTTTTGCACTCTCTATTGACCACAATTACGTAAAATCAGAGAATTAACCACAAGCACTTGAAAGATATCACCTTGAAAAGCGGCTGGTGGGTCTTGCCAGAAACTTGTCAAGTGTTGCTGAAAGCAGCTTTTCTCTGACCTTTTTTGCATGATTGGACTCCTGTGTTTCGATTTCTTCCCCTATGAATAGGCTATTTGCTGAATCGAAAGTGCTAAACTGAAAATCTGTCTTCAATATGGAAAAGACGGAATTAAGACACCGGTTGTCATCCCATTATTAGCTGAACTTGCATGATCACAATGTAAATTGAAAGAAACAAATGAGCTCACGGGCGAATGGTTGTGTACGAAATCAAACGTTGTTGATGGCATGAAATGCCTGCCAGCAAGGTTGTACATACTATCAATCATGTTTACTAAAACAAATTCTAACATAATCTATGTTGAGGCGGAAGGTGTAGGCGTCCAAATATCCCAATAATAATGAAATATATTTATAAGAATCATCTATTCCACGCACTTTTCACTTGTCGGTTTCTCGCAACCTCTCCCTCATTTCGATCAAACTTTGATTCCCGGGCAAATATTGAATGGCCGCGTCGATCTCAATCAAGGCTTCAGGGATCATATCAAGCTCTCTCAGGGCCATTGATCGTCGTGTATGAACTTTGGCAGCCGTTTCAGGATCTATTGTGCCTCGTTTTCGCATGCATTCCAAGACTTGAGAGCAATCTTCCAAAGTACCACGGAAGTTTCTGGCCTTCAAAAAGCACGCACTCCGGTTGTTCAAGAACCTCTCTGAGGAAAAATGCATTCTAAAACGGTGAAATTGTTTCCCGTTGGTTTGGAACTCTCACTTACCATCCGTTGGATACCTTTTGGCACCATGAGTGAACACTTCAATGGCTCCTTCCAAATCATCGCAAGCAAATAACTCTCCTCCTCGTTTCAACAGAAAATATTTGTCCTCCTTACGAACAGAATTGGACATCCCATCTTTTGGAACCTTCAAGAATACAAGATACATAAGAAATTAAATAATGACATTTTTTTTAAATTTCATCACACCTCTGGACTGCTATTGAAGTTTCGGGATTGTGAAAATGATATTTCAATTATTCCACCTGTTCGTGGGGGTGGCAGTTTTGACCTTGCTTCCTTTTCTTTGGCGACCCTGAACGCTAAAGTCGTACTAAGTTGGTTTGGAACTGGTTTATTTGCCCTCTTTGTTGAGGGTGTCGCTTGAAAGAAAGCAAGTTTGGCTGCGTTTTGTCTTTGGATCATTTTCTCTTTTTCTTTCTCATGGTCTTCCATTGATTTCGTCAAGGATTCACGCTCTCTGCTTCTTAATAATTCCAAATGCGCCTTCTCACGAAGATTTTCACTTTCTTGATGAATTCGAAGTGCTTCATTTCTAGCCGATTGTTTCTCCTCTGGCGAACTAAAAGATAAAGGTTGTTTGAAACTATTACATCGTACAGACTGGAATAACTACTATGTGAAGAGTACTCGCATGATATTTATTGTCATCAAATGTCTTCAAATGGTTTGAGAAGGAAACAAGAATTTGATATCAAAATGATATCGTATTTTACTTTTGTCGGGCATGTGTGCTTTTAGAAATGTTTTATTGTCATAGATTCAAGGAAAAACGTTTTGCTGCTAGTGCCATGTGCGGAGGCTCTAAACGAAAAAAACTCTTGTTTTTTTCTCTTATGGTTGGTCTTAGCGTCAAATAATTCATCAAATTATTTGACAAATATTAGTAGAAATGTTTCATGTTTGACTCATACATATATACACATAGTACTAGGTTCACCGAACATTTTTAACAATTCGGCAAATACTTGTTTTATTTTTTCATGTATTATTTGACAGGTGCGTAGAGAAAACAGCCTTTGCACTAAAGTGACACTAGTCGAGACATTAAAATATCGTTCAAGAAAGTAGTTTTCGAAGGTACTTACTCAAAACTTCGTTCCAAATTCTTCCACTGTTGACCACATTTCAATTTGGGAACTTCCAAGCACATTTGTCTTTGAGCAAACAAGCATCTAATTTCTGACCCTTTGACTTCGGACCAAAAGAAGACTTCAAAGAGGAAGGGTAAATAATTGATCTTGAGGTAATTGTTGGTCTTAAAAAAGTCCACCTGACTTTGGGTGGTTCCATCTTTTAAGGGAATCCGAATAAAAATGGTAGAATCAGTTTGATTCCACGTGAAATCCTTCACTATGATCGGCATTGCTCAATACAAGTTATGTTTATGTCAAGCAATATTGATTAAACAAATGGAAAGGAAAAGAAGCGGAAGAAGAAAAACAGCTTCGCTAAGTGTGACTTGAGAGAAAATTGGCAGCAACAAATGTGACCTTTTTGATGGACAACATTGTTAGATGCCAGAGAGGCTGGAAAATATTTTTCCAAATATCTTGTATGCGAATGTCTTAAAACCGAAACAATATGTTCGTAACAATAACGAACGAGAATTTCCTTCTTTCAAAGCTTTGAATTTTAGTGACCAAGCGACCATTACTTCTTCCAAATATTTTGATATGATCATTTTGCATCAGTGGAGCACTTTTAAACTTGCATCAGAAATTAACGAATTGAAAAGTTCTGTGTTGGATAGGAACTCAAGGAGGAACCTAAGAACATTTTAACATTTAAGGCAAGTCAATATCTTTTCCAATTTTTAGTGTCCTTTTACGGGTTTTTTAAAACGTTTTTAAAAAAATTTTTGCGGGGGTTTTAAGTGTCCTTAATTTTCTGGTTGTGAATTATCTTCATTGCATTGCTTGAAAATGACAATGAATACTGCAATTTTGGAGACAGTTTTATTGTCAACATCTGCTTTTTCTTGTTTTTCATCACTTGTTCATTAAAGGTCGGTTGTTGAGGTAGTTTGGAAGTAAAGCAAAAGCATATATAGATACACAAAAGAAGCATATGAGACGGAGTAGAAATAACCATGCTCGATCAAGTTTCACTAGATAAGCTGTGTTTGAAAAACGCAGCTTATTTAGCGAAACTTGATCGAGCATGGTTATTTCTACTCCATCTCATATGCTTCTTCTATGCTGCTTCTATGCTTCTATATATGCTTCTACTATACTTCCAAACTACCTCAGCAACCGACCTTATAGCTTTCTAGAAACAAAATACCCTGATGAAATCAGGGAGAGTAGTGGAGGAAGAACAAGCCATTAGCAAAAGCCAATCAGGGGAGAAGCAAAAACTTTTTACCAGGGCCCGGATTTGACCGTAAACACGTTTTTTTTCTTCATTTAATTCTGCAAAGTTTAGCAAACTGACTGCTTCAGACATTTTCTTTAACGAGTGATTTCTAAAATATCGAAGGTACAATCAAATACCTATTGAAACGCATACAAAGAATTTTTTTTCTTTTTGCACCTTTTTGGACAAAAAAACTTCAACTCTGAGCCTAAACTTGCATACAAAATAAGACAAAGGTTAAATTTTGAGTCCAAAATCATTAGATACGATTGCACTTTTCAATCTAAATTTGAAGAAAAGGGCCCGGATTTAAACTTAACTTTTCTGCAAAAATATGGTCTACAAATAGGCCAAAATTTTGAATTAAAAAAAGGATAATTGAAAATAATTGATCCTATGCAAAAACTTTTTCTTCCTCTCCAATGGTCTTTTTGAGTAGGTACATATTCTACAAAAAATTAAATTTAGCTTAATTTAGAGAAAAATAGCCATTTAAAATAGTTTATTCAAATTTGAAAATATGTGTGTTTTTTCCAACCTTGCTTTCCTTGAGGAAACTAAGAAATTCAATCAAGGTGGCCATAAAAGGTCGGTGGTTAAGGTAGTTTGGAAGTTTAGTGGAAGCAGTTCTAGCAATACAGAAGAAGTATAGGAGACGGAGTAGAATTTGCCATGTTCGATCAAGTATCGCTGCATAAGCTGCGTTTTTCAAAGGCAGCTTATTTAACAAAACCTAATCGAGCGTGGTTATTTCTACTCCGTACTTTTATACTTCTTCTGTATTTCTAGATATGCTTCTACTATACTTCCAAACTACCTCAACCACCGACCCACTGTCATTCAATGCTTCTTTCAGCACAGCAAAAGAAAACTCTGCAAAATAATGCACTTTGTGTCCTTGCGGTTGAACAAGAATGAGGCGCCATAAGACGGCAATTTTCCACGGAAATCAAAAGAAAAGTTGTTTGCTCCCCCCCCCCCCTTAAAAATTGTAAGGTTGATTGATTATTTTGCAAGTTCAAATCCTGGCCCTATTGTTGATCCAATCGAGAAGAGCGAATGAAAAAAGAACATAAATGTACGCTTTATCAACTTGATCTATTACTTTCAAGTGGCAGATGATTCTTGAAGCAAAAAGCTAGAAACAATAGTTATTGTAGATCTACAGGAAAGGCAAGTGTTCTCATACATACACTTTTTACATTCAGTATTACCGCTCATCAGATTCAACATTAGGTGAGTTGTTAAGTGCAGTAGGAATGGTGGGGCATAGTGAAGTACATGTAGAACCTGCCTCCAAGCAAGTTACGGGCATCAAAAAGTAAAGTGGGAGTGTAAATTGTCCTTTAAGCGCAACTAGTGAAATTGAAAATAAATGAAACCTCTGAGCTGTATTAGACGTGTGTCAATTACTTTTAAAATGTCATTAGTTACAATTACATTGGTTTCAAAAGTAATTAAATTCAATCATAATTACTTCATTTTGAAATGTAATTAATTACAATCACAATTACTTGCAAACTTGAATTACATAAAATTACATTTCAACAGGGCAGTTGTAACGATATTACTGGTAACAAAATTACAGTAATTCGTTCCTTGTTTCACAAAAGGGAGTGTAATGCTATTACACTTCAAAAATGTTGTAATTGTAAAGATCAAAACACTCACTCAAAAACTACTTGTTACTCGTTACTTTTCCAAGATTAACTGTTTCACTTTTTTATTGTTTTCAAAAGTCCAAAACTTACTCTCTTGTAGACGAAAAGTTCAAAAATTCAAACCAACAATTATTACCGATATTTGGTTTATTTGGTTAGTGCCTTTAAAAAAAAAACAAATATTTCGGCAAATATGAATCAAGGAATGAAAGAAGAAAGGATATAACTTGTGAGCGGATTTTTAGTTGGTCAAATAGACAAAAGCTAGCCTTTTTAGTTGGCTTTTTTTAATCAAAATAGAAGAAAGATGCCGAAAAAGTCGGGAAAAAAAGAAAAAAAGGTTAATTAAAAATAAGTTGAAAATTCACGATTTTACGATGTATTTTGAACTTTAAGGGTGCATTTTGAAGTGTACGTTTTGAAGGAATTGATATTTTCAATTACAATTTCTTCACACAGATTGGATTTCAAAAATAGAAAATGACAAGAATTCAATTATAAATTTGGAGAAGCAGAAATCTCTAAAAGGTAATGAAGGAAATTGGAAATTTTTCTCAAAATTCTTGTAAAAGTGGGATAAGTTGAAATGAAATGAAAGATTAAGTAGAAAAAGAGCAAAATATCCACGAAAAACAGGAAAATTCCAGCATGTGCAAAGTGGTTGAAAAATATCGCTCAAAATCATAATATCAAAAAATGAAAAAACAGATTAAAAAATCATGAAAACATTTACCCTATAATTCAAATGTCATTGATGATAGTGGACAAATCGAAGAAAGAAATGTTTTTTTCCGATTTGTCTCATATATTATATAACAGGGATTGGCAACATCTTTTGGGTCAAGGCGTCCAGGCCCAAAAAAATAATATTTTGTTATCTGGGGCCCACCAAACAATTGTTGGAAGGTCCATGGGCCCATAATTCAACGATCAAAAAACTCTAGGCCCCCGTGTATATACAGTACTACGAATGCCTCTCGAACCCACCATTTTGGACTTCCCCCATAGCTCCTTGGCCCAACCAAAAACACCCTTGGGCCCACATGTAGATCCCGGCTCATAGATTGCCGACCCCTATTCGATAAGGTTAAATCACTTTTTCAACAATTTTATAAACACGCCACATAAAACCAACAAAGCTCCTAAAAACTGACCTTTTTAAAAAGGAATTCGTAAGTAACGCATTCCTCGTCGTTGGAAAAGTTGCGGAAACTGTAATCCGTTCCTTTTATGAGGAACGGCTCTGCATTTCAATTACATTATTTTTTTCAAAATTCGAACTTTTCCTTTTTGCAAAGTTTTGTGTAGAACAATTGGAGACCTCTATAAGTGGACAATTATAAGCTGGTATGTTAAGCGTGCACCGTGGTGTGCTAGTAGCATTGACTTCAAGTCAACTTCAAGTAAACCTTCTAACTATCTGACCTTAACACCAGGTTTGATGGACGAGAAGCATGACTGAAAGCATGCAAAGAGGGAAGTTCTCCGGCGTCGTTGAAGCATTCCCATTTGAACATTTCAACGCCGATCGAACCAACTCTAAGCGAACTTCCTTTCAGTGTTTCTTCGAATTCGCTGTCAAAAATTGCATGCCCCCTGACCTGTTTGTGAGTGCAGAGTTGAAAAGGGTGCGAGGAAGAGACAAAAGGAGAAATGTGGGGTAGCTGAAATCAGGAGGTGATGGCTTTGAAAGCGGACGAAGGAACGATCATCGATGTTCGGGAATTTCAAAATCGGATCGGACCATCACATTTGAGAAAAGCCAAATCGATGGAGAAAACTAAAGAAGCTCACGATCATGAGGTTCTTTAGAGAAAACCAGGCAAGCACACTCTGAAGTAAACTTGCAAGTCAACCATTGAGCTTTGCCATCATGGCATACGAGCTATAGACTGATGGAAAAGTGCACCAAACAATTATGATAGACAAGATGGAAAAATCCGGATGAAAAGTGGTATCCAAAATTTTGCTATGAAGGAAAAATGTAATTGTAATTTGTAATTGAAAAACATCAATCACTTTGGCTGAATTGTGATTAATTACAATTATAATTACTTTGATCTCAATTGTAATTAATCACAATTACAATTACTTGATAATGTACTGTAATTACAATAACGTAATTTTAATTTAATTACAATTACATCACATGTCTGAGCTGTATGGCAGAAAACTTCAGTTCTTATGTACCCATTATAAATTGACAAGGTCGAAAATAGGTCAAACTTCTGTGTTAGGGTGCAAGACCTCCAAGTCAGCTGCTCGTTGAAGGACTGCATATTCAAACTAGAGCACTATAATAAATGAGTACGGTCACAAAGTGCGTCATCTAGTGGATTTCATGTGGCAACAGCCAGACCTGTAATTTAATTTAATTGAAATTTGAATTACAATTGCATAATTTCAATTACATTTCCAAGCAATTGTATTTGTAATCAATTAAACTTGAAATCAAACTGATTGAAATATAATTTATTACAATAATTACTTATAATAATCAATTATATCAATAATTATCAATGTAATTGCCATTTTTCAATTTTTAATTGCAATTACATTTTCAACTACTTAACAGGTTTTGATATGAATCATTTCACAGATTTTTCCCTTGTTCCAATATTTTTCAGTACATAAATGGATATCCCATAAGTTCACCAGCTTTTCATGCTTCCCACACACTCTGCAGTTGAAGGAAAGAATAAGTTTCAGTTGGGTTTGAAAAAAATTTAATTGAAATGTAATTCAATTACTTTTCAAAAGCAATTGTAAGTAATTATATTTGAAAATAAAGTTTTTGCAACTGTATTTTAATACTTAGAGGCCAAAGTAATTGTAAGTGTAATTAATCATTTTTCAAAAGTTTTAAGCTACTTCGTTGTAACAGAGTACTCTCTGATGACCCCATTTTCCCAGATAGAGGTGTATGTTAAAAAAGCTTTACATTTTATCCATGTTCAAATTTCGAACAGAGAAGAAGAAGTCTTGATTTGTCACATAGAGGCTCTTTCCGGTTGTAACAATGTATCGACTACCTTCTTGTAGCTCTTCTTCGTTTCTATCAACTCTCCAATTCATTGGAAAGGAGTCAGATCGAGAGGTTTGCTCTCGACTCTTTGTTATTGGTGACTTCAATTTCTCGGCTAGCATTGTTGAGTGGGAGGTTAGTCCGGATGGGTACACTCCCATCGAACGAAGAGTTTGCGATCATGTGTAATCTCTCTCAACACGTTGGTGTTGCAACCAGAGCAGAGAGTGTTCTGGACTTAGTTTTTTCCAATGACCCTGATCTGATCCATTATGTCCATGTTGCCCCATGTAGTCTTTCAGATCATCACATTCTTGAAATAGGGTCGAAAACTCAAAAGCCGGCGAGCTCTGGAGTTAAACCTGCACAAAAGGTGGGACTGGCAAAGTTCAAGCTCAAAGAGGAACATTGGTCTCTTATTATTGAAAGATAGGAAGAGTTGGACTTGATTTCCATTCTGAAGCAGGAACCATCCATAGATGACGCAATAAATAGGCAGATTTCCATATTTCAGGAGGTTTGTCTGTTTTCGTGTATTCCAGAAACGGCGCCAAAAGGTAGCCCTTTGTCTAGAATTCCAAAGTTTAGAAAGAAGTTGTTCATAAGAAGTTGTCAGATTTCAAATAGACTTCGACGTCCTTCAAATCCATTTGTTGTGGCCAGCCTCCAGGGTTGGTCGGGTGGATTGTCCCCTCCGAAAAGAGTTCCGTTTATCCCCCTTGGGATAAACGGGATTTTCCTTCAAGGAGTAAAAGGGATAAACGAGATAAACGGGATTTTCCTACTTTTCAAGCTTTTTTCCTACTTTTCAAGCAGTTTTTTTTACTCTTCAAGCATTTTTTCCTACCTCACAAGCAATTTTTCCTACACTTCAAGCATTTCTTCCTTATTTCTATAATTATTCACAAATTTCCCTAACACTATATTTCCCACAAAATCTCACTTTTTTCCATTTATTCCGTTTATCCCCATTTATCCTGTTTATCCCACCATGTATTGCGTTTATCCCGTTTATCCCCCCATTTATCCCGTTTATCCCCCCATTTATCCCCCAATTTATCCAGTTTATCCCCCAATTTATCCCGTTTATCCCCCAATTTATCCCGTTTATCCCCGGGTAAAGGGGATAAATTGAAAAAGTTGATCCCCCGACCAACTCTGCCAGCCTCCAAAGCAAATTGGATGTGGTCCAATCAAAGATTAGGGCCTCCATTGATTCCGATCAGTAAGAAAAGGAAAGTAGAGTGATCCAGGAGGTTAAGACTAATCCAAATGCGTTTTTCTCTTTTGCAAACACAAAGAAAAAAAACGAAACATCCAGTAGGACCTTTTGAAGTCGACGGTAAAACCGTCAGTGATAGTGAGATTGTGGCCAATATGCTTGGAAATCAGAGGCTAGTTTATTAGACGCAAAGAACGATCTTAAGATCGAACTGCGACCTGCCAAGCTGGTTAGTAAGTACAATCTTGGGATCGTTCTTCGCGTCTTAAAAAAATAGCCTCTGTGCTCAAGTATATTTTCAACTCCAAAAAGGGATGGAAAAGCAGGACATGACTTCAGTACCTATGTTATTGAGACTGGCATTGATAGTCAGGATAATCGATTGGAGGATTTGGTAATTACAGATCAAGATGCTTTTGAGGCCATTAAGAGCTTAAAGCTCTCTAGTTCTCCTGGACCTGATAGTGTGACATCTCAGTTTCTGATGAAATGTTACACATGTTCTTGCCCCAGTTTTCTCCTACTTGATGCGTTGCATCTTAGATCAGGGCAAGTTTCCCTCTTCTCTAAAAGTAGCTCATGTTGTTCCCATTTTTAAGGGCGGAGATAAGTCACTCTCTAGTAATTATAGGCCCATTTCTCTGACTTCCAGTATTGCAAAGGTCTTTGAGAAGATCATGAAATCCAAGATTGGTGAGTATTTGGAAGCCCATGATTTCATTCCCCAAGGGCAGCATGGGTTTCGAGCCCATTTTAGTACAGTCACCCAATTGGTTGACCATATCGAGCAAATCATTGAGGGGCTTGAAAGTCACGAGGCAGTTGATGTAGTCCATCTTGACTTTGCCAAGGCCTTTGATAAGGTAGATCATGGTCATTTACTCGATCACCTCAAAGAGTTTGGGATCCAGGGTAAGGTTTTAAGGCTTACAGTGTGACCCATATGTTTTAGGACACTTTCAGAAGTAATTATCTAATCAATGGTAATTAAAAATGAAAAATTTATTTATAGAGAATAATTTAGAATCAATATTCATAGAACATATCAAAATTTCATTCGAAATGGCCACCATCGGCTTGAATTGCGGAATCCAATCGTCTCCTTACCGCAGAACAAGATTTACGTATGAGATCTTCATCAAGTTCATCCCAAGCCTTCACCAATGCAGTCTTGAGCTGATCCAAATTTTTGTAGGACTTGATTCCCACCTTCGTCTCTAGGATTGACCAAATAGCAAAGTCCATAACATTCAAATCTGGGGAAGAAGGTGGCCAGAAATCCTTGGGCCAAAAATTGTCAAAATTGGCTTTGCACCAGGCTTGAACGTCCCTGGCGGAATGGGATGGTGCTCCGTCCTGCTGAAAGCAATAGGAGTGTTCCCACTCCTGGGAAAGGATCCATGGAAGCACCTCATTCTTTAGCATATCCAAATAAGCCGTTTTATTGACCTTCACACCTTCCGGAATGAATATCAATGGAGTTTTCCTTCCACAAGAGGTAACTCCGGCCCAAACCATCACTGAGGCAGGATGCTGCCTTCTAAAGATCATTTTCTGGCTCATTGGAACCTTGGAAAAATCTTTGGCCAAAATCCTGTCATTGTGTCGATTGTGACATCCCTCAATTGTAAAAATCTTTTCATCTGTCCAGATCATTGAAATTTGCGTACGGGACTTGAGCCAATTTCGAAGCTTCTTGGCTCTGGCCAGTCTCTTGATCTTAGTGGCTGAGTTGAGCAATTGGCGCTTTTGGAGATGATAGGGCTTCATTTTCAGGTCATCTTTGACAATTCTTCTCATGGATTCGCGACTAACTCCAGCCTCCACGGCCATTGTCCTGATGGACCTCTTGATGATTTAATTGAAGGTGAAATCCTTAAAAAATATGCCCTTTTAAGTTATCATATACTTTTTTAAAGCCTAGGATTAATTTGTCGTCTACAATGAAATTGTAGCCCTTAACGTCCTGATTTCAAAAAGTACTAACACGTGCCTTGGCAATTTTTTTAAACCGTTGTTTTTGAGGAAAACACCGTGTATTGTTAACACTTTTTTTATTCGTACTTTTCTAAATTGTTACTTGTACTTTCGCTTAGTAAGTGTTGACCACCGAGACAAATCAGAAATAAAACTTGATTACACGTCCTTGCTAGCTTTATGGCACAAAATTTCTAGTCTGACGCGTCTAGTATATACTTGTAAGGTCGAAATTAGGTCAAACTTCTGTGTCAGTGTGCAATTCTGGGAGTTGTACGTAGAAGTACGATGATCTCTCAGTCAGGTGTTCGTTAAAGGACCCTATAGTACAAACTAAAGCACTTGCAAAAAAGAGTGCGGTCATAAAGTGTGTCATCTAGTGGATTTTGTGCGGCAACAACCCATATTTCCCATGCTACGCTGTATTTGATGATTACAGCGGTCCTACATCAGTTTTGGACAAACTTAAGTGCTTTCTATGTTGGTTGAAGATTACTAATGGGCCTGTAATGTTTTTTATTCAATTAATCAATAAAATTCATTCAATGTCGTCAAGAAAAGCTTGACAATTGGAAAGGAATTTTAGCCATGAGCCATGCCAAAATTCATCTGAAAATATTTCAATTTCCAATAAGAGTCCCTCTATCAACATTTAAGGTGCTTTAGTTTGTTCAAAACTGTTGAATGCCTGTTGCTATCTTCAAATACATGGGCATCATGTAAAGTACGGGTTAAGTTGTACTTTTACTGACCGAGAGCGCGTAAAAGAAAGAATTAGTTGGCCTAGGCAAGGATTTCCTTGGTATAGGTTGACTTGTTCGTCCTTGATCTGTAGTATAAGCGAGTGGAAACTGAGTGTCAGCATATACTGTATACAGGCGCGAAGCGCCTAGATTCTCAACCTGGAAGCGTCATCTGATGGTTTACTACCACCATTTAATGATGTTTACCTTGAAACTCGGTACCTAGGTGAACTTAGTCGTTTTGAGCCCAGTGGACTTGCTTGTGCATGTGTGCAATGCCTGTTTTTCGGCTTCAACTTCAGAGGTGCGCCGCTAGGGTCCCTCGCAGGGCTGGGAGTCTCCCTCACTAGAAGTGTGGTCTCTGGTGTCAGGATGACCAAACTGCTTGATCAAAAAGCTGATGAACTCCGCCTTTTCAGAACTCTTCTTCTCAAGGCAGTGATCTTAAACTTGTTCAAAATTACTTGGTAATGATTGAACCATAAAAGGAGATTCAAACTTAAATTAAACCCCTAGACACCAACTATCATGAATTCTAATTTCGTATTTATTGGCAAGCGCACAGAAGATGTTTACAAAAATCCGCTGGTCAGCTGCCCTCGTTCGAGGCTTTTCAACAAACCTCGAATACTGTTCCCTCTTGTTCACTTAGACCATTTATTAATCATTAGATAGCGTGCAAGCTTTAGTCAGGCTGATTGGTCAAAGGGGGCGAAATGCCTTGAATTTGTGAGGAAAATGTCACCCTCACAACTTTTAAGCGGAAAGTTAGTGTAACCAAACATGCGATTCAAGACCAACTTTTTAAAACTCGTTCTTGAGGCCACAAGTGAGTTTTTGTCCAAACATGTATTGGATTAACGCTACATAACGCAAAAGCTTAAACATTTGTTTTTGCTATCAGTGACTTATTCAAAATATTGGCAAAAAAGTTCCTAGTTGTAGTATTCAAATCCACGGCATGGTCACCTAGCAGAGTTGGGTCAATTACTTGAAAAATGTAATTAATTACAATTACAATTACTTTGTCGAAAAATGTAATTAATTACAATTACAATTACATTGTCGAAAATATGTAATTAATTACAATTACAATTACTTTGTCGAAAAAATGTAATTAATTACAATTACAATTACTTTGTCGAAAAAATGTAATTAATTACAATTACATCATCTGAAAATGTAAATGACTTCAATTACAATTTCATGTCAATTACATGACAATTGCATGTCAATTACATGACAATTGCATGTCAATTACATGACAATTGCATGTCAATTACATGACAATTGCATGTCAATTACATGTTAGTTACATGTCAATCACAATCCTTCTGTCTCTTTCACCCTTTTGCCTTTTCAAAACGATGAAAAATAAACAGATCTGCCATTTTTAAATGGCGATGCACCAACTGGCAACTTAAAATGCCTGAAAGGTTAATATGAAAGAGTGATTTACAAAAACCAAAAGTTTAGGAACTGGCTTAAATATCAAAACTATTATGTCATGAATCACAAGGCATATTTTTCTTTTCCAGAAAACACGAACTTTATACACATGTATCAAGTATGACGATGTTTTAAAACTTTATTTTTCCACCTCATTTGTCTGCCCTTAGTGTGAAAAGCCATACCTCCTGACACAAATATCATGGTTGAAAGCTATTTTAGTTTAAAAGTATTTAAACATCATAGCTTGGGTGTGTATTGTAACAAAAGCTACCTGTTAGTGGCTTCACATTGACCGCAAATTGATGACAAAATAACTGTTTTGCAAGTGAAAACTCAAAGTATCAATTGTTATTATGGTTAATTTGAAGAAGTAAGAGTTTGAAAAGTAATTGGTAATTTGTAATTGAAAATTCGTCAATTACATGGCCAAAAATGTAATTAATTACAATTACAATTACTTGGCCCAAAAATGTAATTGATTACAAGTACAATTTCATGTAATTGTAATTGTAATTACAATTACTCCCCAACCCTGTAACCTAGTAACGTCTTGGGTTCTTTCGAGAAAGTGACCACTGGCAAAAGGAAGAAATGACCCAAAAACATTATTCAATTGCACCTTTGATTCATCAATTACATGGTTGTCATTTGCTTGGTCACACATTTCAATTGTTCCCGCACTTTTGTCCGCTCAACAGTTGGCAACCAAAGACACATTTTTAGGCTGACACTCCCTCTAGTATTAATAAAACTCAATGCTTGTACACGAGAGTTGTATCTTAGCACAAAAATGGCGTTTGTCTATACAAAACAAGTTCAGATGACAAAGCAATGGTCCTAGAAATTAA
>CM021317.1:7822418-7853135 GCA_010645155.1 Tigriopus japonicus
TTCAAATCCACTCTCTAGTTATTAAGAATCTATTTTTGCAATGCATCATCAATTCTTGGACACCCTGTAGTTGATTGGTTCCTATCGATCGCAAGCCTTCCACTCCAGACAATTAAGTGCTTTTCATAACTTAGGTAAAAATCATGGCCACATATTTTTATTAAGCAATCATTCATCACAACACAATGATTGTGTAGACATCCTATATCTGGACTTTGCTAAAGCATTTGACAAAGTACATCACATTCTACTCCTAAAAAGTCTCGCCGAAATAGGTGTTATTGTGAAACTACGTACTCTTGGATCAAGGAATTCCTCATCAATCGAACTCAAAATGTCAAAACTGAAGGCTCCCTAAGCCAAACCAAACAAGTGTTGTCAGGAGTTCCCCAAGGCTTCATCCGCGGACCAATTTTGTTTGTTGTTTTTATCGCGCCTTTTCAAAAACTTCCTCTTTTGTCGTCGATCTCGTCTTGTGCATTTGATNNNTTTTGTGCATATGATACTGAACTTGCTTAAGGCATAAATTTTCCGGGTTTCAACGACCTGCAAGCCGATCTACATTTGATTTACGATTGGGTAGAAGCTCGAAACCTGCAACTGAATGGAGATACGTTTCGATCTATGACCTTCGACCCTTCGGGTGCAAACAGACCGACGCACCTCGATAACAATGACATCCCATAATATCGGTCAGTGCCATAAAAGATTTCGGCGTCGTCATCCAAGAAAATGGAAAGTTTGAGAAACACGTCCAAACTAAAGTAACCAAGGCTTTCCAAACGTGTGGATGGAACATTTAAGTCAAGAGATCCACTTTCTACGAAAACATTGTATAAATCAATTGGTCAGCCCCATTTAGACTACGCATCGCCAATCTGGGCTCCAGTGTCGGCAGTATTGCTAAACAAGATTGAAAGGGTTTTGCGAAGTTTTACCCAATGTATTTCAGGTGTGAGCCATTTGAGTTATTGGGACAGACTAAAAGCCTGTGGGATTGTACAGTGTCCAGCGCAGGTATGAACGCTATCAAATCCTTTACATATTCAAATGCCTTCATGGATTCAAATCCAGGAATTAGACACACATGGAGTGACAGAAGTTATTAAAGTGTTTAAAGAATTCCTTTGGCCTAAATAAAGCTCCGGTCCTCGACAATCTTCTTTCGGCCTCCCATCGAAAGTTTTATGTACTAAATGACCCATGACGAGCCTCAAACGTCCATTAAATGAATTTTCAAAGACTATCCCGGACCAGCATTATGTACAAGGCGATACTAAGGCAACTAAGAATAACACATTTAACGATCAAATATCATGCAGAGTCTGAGCCTCGAAGCATGTTTACAGGGAATTTCATTTCCTGTGTCGGATATAAATCCGAATTTTTTTTATCCATTATGAATGAAATCATTCAACTGTGATGTACTGTTTGAGCTCGGTTTATGTCCCAATAATTCGCTCAGATCCACTAAGTGAAAGTAAAATGTCTATTTCTCACGTACCGTACGCACTCATCGCGGAAAAGCTTGATCTGAACTCTTGGTTAGATTTCGTCAGGAAGTCGATTCTGTCGACGAAGTCAATCATCGCAACGTGCCTTGGATTTTTTCTTCCACTTCAGAGCCCGGAGAGAAACAATTTCTTAAGGCTTGAATTATTGCTACCAACGTAGCAACTTAGGCTTAAACAGAATGTCTCTTTAACAAAAAAGAAAACTGACACTAAAACATTAACTAATTAATAAATTACTGTCATAGTATTTTAGGACAAAAATGTGTGTCATTATAAATTTTGATACGCATTTCTCCAGTATTAAAATGAAAAGCGAAAAAACAATAAACATAAGTCTTTTTAATCAAAGTAGGAAAGCCATCACTTTATGCCTATGACTAATATGCTTATGTTTCAAAAGAAAAGATAATGAATAAAATCAAACCCAACTAAGCATATAACTGAGAATAAATCAAATTCAATATTGGTGAAAGAATCTCATTCAATAGAATTTTGCCAAAAAGTGCAACAAAATAGATTTTGATTGTACCCCATAATTTTGAATTCGATTGTGGTCAATTAATTTTTCAGACAATGTTATCATGATGAATTAGTTTTTTTTTGAGGAAGTAATTTTAATTTATTACATTTCATCAAGTAATTTACCCAACTCTGACTAGAATTGACAATCTATCCCTCTCAGAAATTATTTAAATCATTTTCTTGAATATTTGTCTGTCTAATTTGGGATAGAATTGAGAGTTAGCAATTTCAAAAATTCAACCAAACCACTTTGGTACTGTTTAACTTAGGCATTAAGCCTTGAACAACACAATTGCGTGAGATAAGGCAGTTTTTGTCAGAAATCATAGCATTGAATTCATGACAATGTCCTACTTTTTCTGTTAAGGTCACGTGACCAGCTGTCCACGTCATCACATGACGTTACGAGGCCGAGACCCAATTAGTGTTTCTGGCTCGAAAGCTCGTGCAGAAGCTCGAGCGAACGGTTCGGCCTTTCAATGTTGCTCAATGCACGAACTGTTTGAAGCTTGGGCTCGCGATGCCTTCACGAAATTCAAGTTCAGACACGCACGGAAACCATATTAATGTACAGTGATGTTCCCCCCTTGTCTATGAACGTCAGGAAGCTTAAAAGCTTCCAGATTTCAATGCATAGTGCAATGGCCCGTGAACTAACGAAGAAAAAAATCGGCGCAAATTTCAATTTCAGGCGATTTTTTTAGCACCCCTGCTTTCTAGCAATAAGCTCGAGGTCGTTCGGACGTTCGTGCAATTTTTTTCCAAGCTCGAAAACTCGAACTTGCTGATGCACGAGCTTTCGTTAAACACTGTATGTATGTATGTATGTATGTATTTTCTTTAAGTGCCGTTGGCTCTTTTTGTGGCGATTATTCGCTTTGAAAAGGAGAAAAAAAAAAGACATTAACAAGAGTAGTGTTCTAGGTGCTAAAGAGGCAGGGTTGGACAGTATTTGCGCAACTGTTCTTTGAACCGGCGTGGACAGACCTCATATTTTAAGTATTCTGGGGCATTATTCCACAAGACTACATACAATAAAAGGTTTCAAACAGGAACAAATCGATTTTTGTAAACTCTTGCATGAGTTCCAAACGAGAGTCTGAAGTGTACAATAAGCCCCAAAAGATAATTTCAGAATGAAACATTAAGAACGATCAAAATGTGACAAATACTTTATGAATGGTCAGTGTCATAAAATTACGTCTAATCGTATGTAAAATCCAAAGGTTTACGAAATCTTCTTTTCGTTTGCTTTGTGGTACAAATCAACCATTCATTGGTCAAGAAGCAACATGAGAAAATACGTCAAACATGAAAGAGGTTTGGGAACGCTTCATTGATTGGAAATTTCCTTCTTTTTATCACTCACTAATCTGAGGGTCGGTAAGTGAACCCTCATTTCAAAACATTGCACTAACGGATTTATACGCACTTAATATCAGGTAATTCTTCATAAATTCACTTCTTGTTATTAATTTTCATCATATATCTGACCTCAACAAACTCTTGTACCTGTGGATAGATTAAAAGTTTAAATAGATTCATCAGTCAAAGTGTGTCTGGTCAAAATATGTTATAAGTAAATCAATTTTCCGTCAACGATGGATGACTGATTGATTTCGGAAAGAAAAATAGTGTACTTTTGTTAACCAAATGTTTTTTTCAAGCTTCATCTTGGAACTTATATTCTTTAATTGACAATGTCTGCTAAAGGGAGCTTAACCAGGCCTAGATCTCTGCAAACAACTAATTGTGAACAAAATGCCTTTGAATGCTTTTCTTTCTTACACATTGTGTTTCTGAGTGGCTCTTATACAAATACAAATACAAAAATGCATGTCCTTTTAAACAATCTTATCAATCCAAAAACTTGCTTTCTATCCACCTCGTTAAGGGATATTTTTTAATGTTTTTGCTACATCTGTTTTTCCGTTTTATGCCATCTCTTGAAACTACTTTTGACCATTAATATTTTTGTGAAGTATTGTGCATATTTTGTATGTGAAAAAACATTTTTTCTTCTCCTCTTGTTTTTTCTTCCAGATAAGATTTTGAGGCAATGAAGAGGGCTCAACTATTCCTCACCATAGGGTTGGTCTCCCTATTTCTCTGGTTATCAATGTTCAACTTTCAACAATCCCTCAATGTTTATCGGAAGGGAAAAGTTGACGAGCTTTGGTCTGAAATCAATCTCAAAAACATGCCCAAGGTAACAATCCTCCCCAAAACCAATTGGACATTAGTCGGCAGTGATCCCAAAACCTACAAAGGCCCAATTGTCAAAGGTTGGCCTCCAGGAAAATCCCGGAACATGAGTGAGATCATGGTCAACGACTACATCATTGAACAATGTTCTGACCAAGATCTCAGTGGAATCAAGCTCTTCATTGGCGTGAAAACAGTCTCTACTCGTTTTGAGGCACGTGATACTACCAGGGAAACTTGGGCCTCATTTCAAACCAATCATCCAGAGGTGAAGGTCATGTTTTTCTCGGGAGAAGTGGAAAATCCTCAAGTGATGAACCAATTGAGGGCTGAGATCCAGATACATTGCGATTTGACCATTGTCCATGGACTTGACACGTATCAAAATGTGACCCTGAAAACCGTGTCCATTCTGAGTTATATTCACGACCAGCAGCTGGGCTTGAACCCTGAAATGTCCATGATTATGGATGATGATGCATATCTGAACCTTGATCGGTTGTATTTCCTTGTCTCTCGCAGGCTTTTGGCGAGACCGTTTGATACCGCTCTAACTGGTTTTGTTTATGGAGGTAAGGATCTGCGAACTATTTCTTATTGACAAACCAAAAGCATTGGGTTAGGTTAGGTTAGTTTAGGTTAGGTTAGTGATGGAGGAACTCCAAATAGAACTGTAGTGTTTTTCTGATGAATTTTGGCATAGATCATGCCTGATTTATCTTTTTAGAGGCCATATTTCCATGCCAATTTGAAAGGGATTTTTCCAATCATTGCAGCAAAAACCACCAAAGGTCCATTAAAACTACTCCGTCAACATTTGAGGCACTTTAGTTTGTCCAAAACTGATGGTTGACCGTTGCGATCTTCAAAAATTATGTGTATCATGGGAACTGCGAGCTGTTGCAGCATGAAATCCACTAGATGGCGCACTTTATGATCGTACTCTTTTATCATAGTGCTCTAGTTAGAGCAAGCTTTGTTAAGGAAGGAAAGTTTCAATCAAAAAGAAAAATGATTATCAGCGCCATCTTGAGGTAAAAACGGTGGTGGGTGCTTCTGTTAAATGTTTGGCACTAATTCATGTTTAACTAAGTGATTTTTTAAATTTCAAACACAATGATCTCGCACCTGAGCTCCAAATCAATGAAAAAATGAAGAGAAATTGGCTTTAATATGGAAACTAATTTTGGCAACAAGTTGAAGCTCTAAGCTCCTAGAGCTCTTAGAGCTCGAAGCTCTAATATCAAGGGACCTTGTCCCTCTTTTGGCTTTATCTAGTGGCGATTTTTTATTACCTTCAGTTAAATTCTTCATGAATTTGATGCCGGGAATTGACCAAACAGTCTTGAGTTTATGACGAGAAATCAAATTACAAAAAAAATGATAAATTTAAGAATTTAAGCTCCAATTTCAGAGGATTTTGCCCCTGTTTTTGTCACCATCTAGGGACAGATTTTGAACCCTCTGAAATAAGCTCAATAAGGTGTTAATTTGGAAAAGGACGAAAATGGCCAAATTCAAATCAAGAAATACGAGTGTTATACCAAAAAAAATGCGAACGACCTTGTAATTTTTGATCCACACAACCAATTTTGAAAAATAAAGCATCCCGCAAAATTTTTGATATTGAGGGCAAAGAGTTTTGGCCACAAATTTTGTCTTAAAAACATTTTTGACAACCCTGTTTTAACCCTATTAGGCGCCGTCAAAGAAAGTGGATTGCCCCTCACAGGATCGCTGAAAGAAGGGTACCACTTTTTCGCGCTCAAAAATTCTTTGATGACCAAAGTCTCTGTGATCCATAAATGGTCCCAAATTGTGGACTGATCACCCTGTAATTTGGATATGGCATTTCCCAACTTTTGGTTGTTCCCATGCAGGAAAAAGAGCTGGAAAAGAACAACATTCAGAACCTGGAAGGCCTCCAGAAAACTCCGGTAGGGGTCAGCAAAAACACCCCTAAAGATTCCTTTGCTATATACTTCAAGGCGCGGTTGCACTTTTGAGGTTAGGTTTAATCTGGAGACTATGATCACGTCATAAATAGCTTTTAATGATTGGTTACATAAATCTTACTGTTCTCTAGTTATTAAGCCATTTGCATTCTTTTTAGTACGCCCTTCGTATCACAACCACAAAAAATCCCACAAAAAAAATAACTCATTTTAGTCAACTTTTTTCTTGAAAGTAGATGAAGGTTTTCTACCATTTCCATATTTGCGTTTTGCAGGGACTCTGATGCGCCCAGCCAATAACTCGGTGGAACAGTTCACGGGCAATTCTGTGTGCCCTACGTACATGTACAACGGGGAACGATTTCCGGACTTCCTGAGCGGTTCTGGTTATGTTCTTCCTCGAGCTGTTATTCCCTGTCTCTACGAGCAAACCAGAAGTCTCCCATTTCTCCATATTGATGACGTGTTTGTGACGGGATTTTGTGCGGAAGCTTGCGGTTTTAGGCGGATTACTCATTCGCAATTCTCGCCGGGTCATAAGAATCTAAGTGAGGTGTCTTGTCATAATCTTGTTCTTCATTACCAATCGACTGATGAAAGACTTCAGATATCCAACAAACTGCTCAAAGAATGTCCAAGTCAAAATCCGAAGAGTACGATTTTATGAAATTGTATCTATGAAAGAGAAGTAAATCTAAATGCTTATACCAAAGCCATTTTTATGGGGATTTGAAGTTCAGTGATTTTTTTTTGGCACATCGATTACCTATAGCTAAATTTCAATCAAGTAAGGTTTGACTTCTAAACCCAAAGACCGCAAGAGGAAATCTTTGAAATGTTGAGTGATCCTGTAAAAATTATGGCAAAAAAATGTAGAAATTATCAAAAGTTTTTTCCTTTCAACAGTTTGAGTCTCGCTTTGTATGGGTTGCATTGTTTCTGGTTTTCTTGATAGATTTGTTGATTTTCATATTTGACGGACCATTTTGATCTTGAAATTCCTGAACATCTTTGATCGTTGGCTCGCCTGCTTTCAGAGTCATTGCCTCTTGATTTCAGCTACCCCACATTTCTCCCTTTTTCATTTTTCTCCTACTCCTTTCTACTCTGCGCCCAATTACAGGTCATGGGGGCATGCAATTTTTGACAGCGATTTCGAAGAAACACTGAATCGAAGTTCGCTAGGACAGGGATATACTTACAGAAGAGGATGCGAAGACAGCTGTTTGTTGTTGTTTTTGAGAGCCCAATGAGGCCCTCTGGAGTGAACGATAGGGAAGTGTTATGGACTCAATATTCAATATTTTGTACTAAATCAGTGAACAAATTGTCTAGACATGATTCTAGTTTGTGTTTCTGTCTCTTAGAGATAATTAAATGCAACCCACTCTTGGGTAAATCACGTTCACCACTCATTATCAACCCTATTCAACTTATCCTGAAATACCAATGGTTTCAGGTTATAAGTACCAAACAACACCATCAAAGCGAAGAATACAGTGCTCCATGAGAGTGATCTGTTCTTCACTGCATTCTGCATGAATAATCAGTGTGAGGGAATCATCAACAACTCAACTATTAGTTGACAAAAAAATTGTTTAATCTCGTGCTTCCTCTCGGTTTGGCTGATCAAAATGTTGATATTTGGCATCTAATGGATTTCAAGGATTTCAGACGATAAAATGCTGACTAAAAATGATGTTTTTATGGGGAAGAGTGTGGATACTGTGGCTGTGAGTTTCATTGTTCATAACATGGCCACAGTTTTCTAAAAAGACGCCCAATCTTCATGAAACTTGATCGAAGTATAACTGAACTCGTTGTCTGAAGTTGGTATTATTATATTTAAGTTACATATGCATTTATTCGAGATCCAATCTCCATTTTGTGCGAGATATTGGTCTGAAGGAGCTCAGTTTTGACTAATTCCCGAGAACAGAAAGCAGCATTATAAAAATGAATGGTAGGAAAAGGAGCGCTATCTAATGCTGCAACAATGTTCTGAAGCGATGTTTGCTATTAAACACCTATTTCTATCGTTTTTTGACAATTTCGTTCAAATTCACTGCAGAGCCGCACCGTTTTAAGGGCCTCATTGGGCTATGCGTCAGCTGAAGTTCGCGTCCTGTGGTGAGAGGTTCCTGGCTAGGAGTTCGTTTGATCGGCGTTGAAGTATTCGATTGGTAATGCTTCAACGACGCCGGAGAACTTCCCTCTTCGCATTGCTTCTCGTCCATCAAACCTCATTTTAAGGCCAAATAGCGTGATGGCTTACTTGAAGTTGACTTGAAGTTAATGCTACTAGCACACCTTGGAGCACGCTTAACATATGAGCTATTGAGGCATGTTTTAGATCTAGAAAAATAAGAGGATTTAGTTATCACATGTTGGGCTGTGTGAGTTTGACTGGTCCATTTTTGATTAGTTTAGCAGTGATTGACGATTTGAGTAACCAAATGAAACCAAAAATTTCTTCAGAAAGAGGGTTTAACATTAAACAGAAGTCACATCAAACAAAAATTTCTACTAAGGGTGTTTCTAATTCTTAAATTGACCATTACATCAAAGCTTGCAAGTGGCCTGGTTTTGAACACAAACTACTAAGAAACTAAATGTTTCAAGCAGGGATGGGGAGTAATTGTAATTGTAATTAATTACATTTTTGGGTCAAGAAATTGTAATTGTAATTAATTACATTTTTGGGTCAAGAAATTGTAATTGTAATTAATCACATTGTTGGGTCAAGAAATTGTAATTGTAATTACTTACATTTTTGGGTCAAGAAATTGTAATTGTAATTACTTACATTTTTGGGTCAAGAAATTGTAATTGTAATTACTTACATTTTTGGGTCAAGAAATTGTAATTGTAATTAATTACATTTTTGGGTCAAGAAATTGTAATTGTAATTAATTACACTTTTGGCCATGTAATTGACGAACTTTCAATTACAAATTACCAATCACTTTTCAAAATCTTACTTCCTCAAATTAACCATAAAACCAATTTATCGGTTTTTACTTGCAAAACAATCATTTTGTCATGAATTTGCAGTCAATATGATGCCACAAACAGGTAGCTTTTGTTACAATACACACCCAAGCTATGATGTTTAAATACTTTAAAACTCCAAGAGCTTTTGACCGTAATTTTTGTATGTCAGGATTTAGGGCTTTTCACAACTAATGGCAGACAAATGAGGAGCAAAAATAAAGTTGGAAAACATCGTTACACTTGATATAAATGTACAAAGTTCGTGTTTTCTGAAAAAGAAAAAATGACTTGTTACTGATGGTAAAATATTTTTGATTTTTAAGCCCGTTCATAAGCTTTTGGTTTTTGTGAATCACTCTTTTATATTACCCTTTCAGGCATTATAAGTTGCCAGTGGATGAGTGTAATCGAACGAATTCAGCTGAGGAGTCTGGGGCCAAAATGGCTAGGGATGCGTCGGAGTCAAGACTCACCCTCCATAAAATTTAATCAAAATTCGTGAGCCCCACTAGTTTTCTTCATTTTGACAATCAATTCAAATAAGAATTTTTTCCTCGCGTAGCAAACTAAAACTATGAAATGTCTGAACCTAGTTCTGACCCATCCCTAGTCATTTTGGCCCCAGAATCCCCAGCTGAATTCGTTTGATTACACTCATCCGTTGGTGCAACGCTACTTGAAAATAGCAGATCTGTTAATTTTTCATTGTTTTGAAAAGGCAAAACGCTGAAAAAGACGGAATAATTGTAATTGACAAGTAATTGTCATGTAATTCACAGATGCATCCAACATCAGTTGAAAAATTCAGCTGTTTCTTATTTGTAAACAAACGTTTGAGTGTGTGTTCCGAGCTCGGCCTGTTCTAATTCACCTTTGCAGAACGTGACGATAAATTTCGATTTTGCACCGTTCTTCGATTCCATCGCGACGAAATGGATCGCCATGGACCTCGAATCACTCTTGTTGATGGGGGATTTGGAACGATCTTTGGTTTAAGCTTCAGAAAGTACATGATTAAGAACGGTCAAGGTCATATGTTTTGGTCGTATTGGTCTTGGAATGCTTGCTAGTTTACTTGAAGGTATGCTACAAAGTCTACTTGAGAGTAAACTTTTCATTAACTTTATAAACACAACTCCTTTGAAGATTTCTACAAGACTGCAACCCAACCAAATCGCATTCAGTGATTCCATATACTAATTCAATTTGAACTTGTGGCACTCTGCAAGTTTGTTGGGTGTAATTTTGACAAATTGTGCCAAACGCAATATGAATCGTCCAGTTCAAGTAAATGGTGTGAGCATATGTTTTGATGGCAACTCTAGAAAGCGTACTTGTCAGTACACTTCGTAGTTCAATTGACTGGTATGGTTGAGACAGCTGCCATTTTGAAAAGTAAGTCTCTCATTCCAACCTAGAAGTGCCTCTACATCTATGATCGTAAATTCATCCTCTCGAAACACGAATGGGGTATTCGTGAAGGAGACTGCTGCTGAAGTTACCTAAAATCGATTGTAGACGGCGCCACATTTGACTAGGCGAGAATAAAATTTTGCTACGGAAGTACTGCTACCTTGAAAGTCCTTTTTAGACACTATTTCATCAGTTTTTCAAGGATTTATTGAACTAAAAATAATGGAAAATAACTTTAATTCATGATTTTGTCACATTTTTATCCATACACCTGGACATTTCTTTCGAAAACCGAGTTTCAAGTGTACATATAATGTTGCGTGAGTTTGAAAATTATGTCTTCAATCAAGCAAGGTAGAAACTACGCATGCACGGATTTTTTCCTGTCTGGTCAGGACCAAATTCGTCCCTGGGACTCTGATAAGGTTTTAAACCCCAAAATCGACCAATAAATGATTGGAATTGTTGTAGGGCTGGCTGGGAAGGGTGGTTTGATCAGATCCACGTTAGTTTCAATGACCCCAAGCACGACGACTTCGAAGCTCATCATTCAATTTCTCAGCCAAATATTATCGGCAGTGGGACCTTTCCGCCTGGGCTCTTACAAGTTGTGGAAAAAGTACAATCTGAAGTAAGAAGCTTTGATTCTAGTCTATTTTAGTTCCCTACTAGTTCGCAATAATTGATTGATTTGTTTATTGCGACTAAAAGTCATGTCAGATGGTACAAAAGTGTAAAATAGAAAAACAATAAGAAATATATATGTATCTATATATGACATGTCAAACAGTTAAAAACGTTACAATACATGAACACATTGTTATATCACAGTGAGTTGACTAGACTCTGTTTCAGTGCACGTGAAAGAAATGAAGCGGATATTGACAGACAGAACAGATGCAGCTGGGTAGGGGTAGATGATGAAAATCTTGGTTATTGCAGTAGAGAGGGTGGGTCAGATTGAACAGATCCTTCGTCAGTTCCCGTCGTTGATGGAGTTGGGCAGGAAGCCGGACGAAGGTGCGTGACCGCCAATATTCCGAAGGGATATCTGGCCAAGGACAATAGGGTGTTGTCAAGTCCTTGACCGGGAACGACAACTTGTGTCCGGACATCGCCTCCGGAAAGGTCAGGTTCCTAACACTGTTGGACACTAACCTTGCCAGCCCGGTGGTGAAGGGCTCGGTCTTGCATGTGAAATGCGTCCATGCATTGTTGGCATATTGGGGCACGCAGAGGTATCTTTTGAGGATAATAATATTCTTCATTCACGCAACTCCAACGTAAATAAGTTTTGCATATTTTGTAAAAGCTAGGTGTCATGTCAGTTACCGGCAAATTTGTCCATTTTTTGACCGCAAACAACGCCAAACAACGATGCAACAAAAAATATTCATCAAATTGATGTTGCCGAGCCGGAAGTGTCGCACTAAGGATATTTCCAAACTTACGCAACATTATATGTACACTTGAAACTCGCTTTTTAAAAGAATTGTCCCCGCGTTTGGTTAAAAATGTGACAAAATCATGAGGTAAACTTATTTTCTTTTATTTTTAGATCAATAAATCCTTGAAAAATCCTTGAAAAAAAAAATACCTTGGTAGCAGTACTTCCGTAGCAAAACTTTATTCTCGCCTAGTCAAATGTGGCGCCGTCTACAATCGATTTTAGGCAACTTCAGCAGCTGTCTCCTTCACGAATACCCCATTGCCCGCTGATTCAGCTATTCCACATTTCTCCTTCTTTATTTCATATTACTCCATTCAACTCAAAACATTGATTGATCTCACAGCAGCATGCAAATTTTGGCAGCTAATTTAAGGAAACACTGGAAGGAAGTTCGATTGCAGTTCGATTGATCAGCGTTGAAGTATTCAAATGAGAGTGCTTCCACAACGCTGGAATGCTCCTCTCTAGGCGTGCTTCTCGGAGAACCTCTCATCAATTAAACCTGATGCTAAGCCCAAATAGCGACCCAGCTTGCTAGAAGTTTACTTGAAGTCAATGGAACTAGCACATGTTTGTGCTTGCTAAACATATGACTAGTGTTAGATTATTGTTGAAGTATCTACTTGTTGCACCTTGGCACCAGTGGTACACTTCTCTTTTTCATGAGTTGCTTGGTGTACTTCTGATTCAAGAAAGCTTATGCTATCAACAAAACAGCTGAAACTACCTTGAAGTTGCCTTGAAATCAACTTTGCTAGCACACCTTGGAAAACACAAAGAGTGATGGAATTGGATGGAAGAGTGGTCTTCCCTATTCGAGAATCCGTTGGAAATATCGGCATTTTCGGAAAGAGATCTCGGTGTTTTGGATCCCATTCATCTTGAATTTTCCAAAAAACACGTTAATTGTAACCACGACCGGATCATCGATATTTGTATCAAGACAATTGGGCAAACCAGCAAGAAGGCGTAGAATCAGGAACGAAAATTTCGCATCTCGTCATCCAAAGCCAAACAATTGAGGGTGCAAGAAAATCAGAAACTTTATTGAAATATTTCTTCCAATCTTGCCGACAATACCAACTTCAGATATGGACGAGAAAATGAATCTGCAGCTAGATCAAAATATGAAGAAATAACTAGGGACAAAGTTGTACAAGTCGCACTGATGGTTCATCCAAAATACCCTTGGCTATGTGCATCACCAGATGGGATTATCTTTGGAAGTGGTGAACCACGATTGTTGGAAATTAAATGCCCGATCTCTTGTAAGAACCAACTGGTGTCAGTAAAATATGTTAAAGACGGTAACTTGTCCAAGGCGCACATGTATTACTTTCAAATTCAAACGCAAATGTTTGTCAATAGTTCCATTTTGTACAGGTCTTATTCTTGGTTTTTATCTTCATTGATCAGATCGGGTAACAAATTACATAATCCAGAAATAATTGCCAAAAGTTTGTCAACGTCCTTAAGTGAATTGTCATTGACAAAATCGAGAATGTGGAAGCGCTTCATTCTTTGGATGGCTCTTTCAACGTGGACATGAACGTTTGCAATTTTGTATCCATCTTCCTTTTCTTCCGAGGTAAGCTGTCGCCAACCTCGTCTGAAAGGGGGCATTACCAAAGTACCTCCATTTTCAGCTATTCTGGTCTCAATTTAGGATTTTAAAGAAAACAAACATTCGCTTCACCTAGATGGCTCTTACATGATTTAACATGCCCTTTACTAGGGCGCTCTCTCTTGTTCTCAAAATGAACAACTCTGCCGTCAGAGCAAGCCTTCTTAAGGCAGCAAAGTAGAGCTTCAATCAAAGAGAAAAATGACAATCAGCGCCATCTTGAGACAGAAACATTTGTGGGTGCTTCTGGTAAATATTTATCCTCAATTTGTGATTACTAGGGACGGGCAAATAGTGTAAAAATATTTTTGGTAACATAAACCCATTTTTCTGCACTTTAGCACTTTTCACCTTTATTTGCACTTTTTATTTACGTTTTTGGGCAAAATTGACAAATTGTTAAGAAAATGTAGTGGCTTTTGAAAGAATTTTTAGTTTCAAGATCAAATTTTGAACTAGTCGAAAAAGCTTGCATTTGCAATCAACCATTCTTAGCACCTTGAAGAAATATGTGCATTTCAGACGCAAACCTCACACTTTATTCACCATCTTGGCTTTAACTATAACATCCTGTTCACTAAACTAAAGATTAGACAAAAGAATCTCATTGCATGCAACCAACAAATAGCAAACCTAATGAAACTCATGTTATGGTAATGGAAGGATCTACAAACAGTTTTGATGTGATGAGACAATGAATGCCACATTTGAAATTGAGTTCTGGTAATTAGGCCATAGGCCAAATATTGAAGTAATGTCACTAAAAACATGGTTAAAACACATTTATGACTAATTTTTTTTGATGCAATTGTTAGGCACCCGTGGGTATTTTTCTGTTCAATTTTCAATGTCTATTTTTTGAACAACTTGAAGGACGAAAACGGAGTGATGTAAAGCCATATAAAACAATTGCTAAATATTTTTCGACAATATTTTGGGTATGTACATCCACGAGACCACTTTAGGAATGAAAAATTCAGAAGATTTTTGACTAGAGTATTTTTCATGACTTTACATCCTTTTTGCTAGTGACCTAATTAATATAACTCTATTACTTGTGCGGCATTGTCTCTTCACCTCAAACTAGTCTCAAATGTCTTTAGAACTTGTAAATGACTTCTCCTGCTCAATTAGGAGCCGTGAGTACTCCATTAATGACGTTTTAAGTCCAAATGCAAGTTATTTGCTCTTTCTTGACATTTATTTGCTCTTTTTTCGACATTTATTTTCTCTTTTTTGACATTTATTTGCACTTTCAACATTTTTCTGCACTTTGTTTTGCACTTTGGGGCACATTTTTTGCCACTTTTGTTAACTAAAAGGGTAAGATTATTTGCACTTTCTGCCCGTCCCTAATGATTACAAAGTGTGACTTTTTACTTTTTGGACACAATAATATCGTAGCTGAGCTTCAAAAGAATTGAAATATGAAGAGAAATCCATTTTAAGATGGAAGCTGCAATTTTGGTAACAAATCGAAGTTGAGGATAGATCTGAAATCAAGGGACTTTGCATCTGTTTTGACTCCATCTAGTGGCGATTTTTGTAACTTGCAATTAACATTCTTCATAGTTGGCGACGGGTGACACGTTCTTAAAATTACGCTCCCTCTCCTCTCATTGATGGATCTCAATGTGTTAAGCACATAAGAAAAATTTAACTCCTAAAAATGACTCAAAAACGTGAAAAAACACATAAATGTCGGCTGAAAAACCTCTAAAATAATATCATTTCCACCTTTTTTTCAAAATCACCTTGGTTGTGAGGTTCTTTGATAAATTTTCAGCTTTAAACTCTATGCGCTCTTTACGGTCTCACTCCCCACTAGAGTTGTGCATCGGATCCAAAAGGTCCCCAAAATCCAATCCAAAATTCATTTTTACAATCCGTAGTACGTGCCTCCTCAGACGGCATATTTCGAATCCCGTGGAATCAAAAGAAACTGTCGGAAGAAATCCTTCATTCATTTAGAAAAGAAGAAAGTAGAGTGACCCAGGAGGTTAAGACTTATCCAAATGCGTTTTTCTCTTTTGCAAACACAACGAAAAAAATGAAACATACAGTAGGACCTTTTAAGGTCGACGGTAAAATCATCAATGATAGTGAGGTTATGACCAAAATGCCTTGAGATCAGTTCTCAAGTGTATTTTCCAAAGAGGGTGGGAAAAGCAGGCATTGGCTATAGTAGTGTCATTTATGAGACTGGCATTGATATTCAGGATGATTAATTGGAGGTCCTGGTAGTAACACATCGAGATGCTTTTGAGGCCATCAAGAGCTTCAAGCTCTCGAGTTCTCCTGGACCTTATGGTGTGACATCTCAGTTGCTGATGAAATGTTCACAAATTCTTGCCCGTGTTTTCTCGTACTTGATGCGTCGCATCTTAGATCATATCAGGGTAAGTTTCTCTCTTCTCTAAACGCAGCTCATGTTGTTCCAATTTTTAAGGGCGTAGTTATAGGAATTATCAGTAATTTTAGGCCCATTTCTCTGACTTCCAGTATTGGAAGGTCTTGGAAAAGATCATGAAGTCCAAGCTTGTTGAGTATTTGGAAGCCCATGGTAGAGTTAATAAAAGGTCCCAAACCCCAAAACATCTACAATACAATCAGATAAAACTTGAATACTGTGTCACCTCAATGGGCTTGTGTATTTCGATCTAAATTTGATGATCGACTTGGAAAGAGCGCACAAAAAGTGGCATTGCGAGAAAATGGCAGGCTCTTAGAATTTGATCGTTTACTTACCACTGGCACATGATTCTCGTATCAAATAGCTAGAAACAATACTATTGTATATCCAAAAGAAAGACAAGTGTTTACTCATTCACTCTTTACATTCAGTATTGCAAGGATTTCTTAATACCGGATCTGAAACCGCATCGGAAAAAGTGCCTGTCTCAAAGTATGCGTCATTCAGGCAACCCAAACCAATTCTCATTGGGCAGAATTGGCCATACCTGCCATTCAAAAGGTGACGAGATCTTTGACCAGCACTGCATGATTTTATCTTATGACAAAACAACATCTTTTTCTTAATTTGAGTATTAAGTTCCTTCTGCTATTCAAAAGCTCTTAGCAGGCTTCTATTGTTTGAAGAAATGACTTGAGCCTTAATTATTTTTGCAAGATCCAAATCACAATTATAGAAAGCCTACAATTTGCAGTCACCCTTGTTTGTTTTGCCAGTTGCTTCTCACTCACAACATTTGAAACATCTTGAAAAAGCAACTTAAAATGTGATAAATTCATCTGTACAGTGCTTTTTAAGTGGTTTTTTTTAAATCACGTTCAGTTCATTTGACTCATGGCAATATTCCTTCATTTGTTATAGTGCTACAGTCTATGGTAAATGGCACACCCACCTTTGATAGTGCAACAGCTTGAGTGACATGAGTACCTTCTCACTCAAAGTTATTTTGGGAATCAATCAAATCTCAACTACTGATAGATATTTCATGGTGTGCGAGTTCATCTTGATGGTGGGGCTTGTTCTGTTGGTGATTCAGCCACAAACCAAATGTCCATATACTTTTTCCAAATGTGAGTGAACCAAGCAAGTAAGATAAATCTTAGTGTTTGCATTGTGTGAGGCATAATTCTGGGCATCTTTTAAGCTCAAAACAGAATACTTTTTTAGCAAATATTTGCCCAAAATTTCAACACAAATGCATTTGGTCCATTGATCAAGTCACCAAAGAAAGAATTTTTATTTGATAGCCATTCTTATAGTGCTTTCCAACATGCAGTAATACCTTGAAGTAATTAAAGGAATTCTTCAGAATATCATGGATTTGTGGAACTGTGTTTTGAATCATAGCTTCTCAAAACTATTTGAGTCCTTTTATAAGAGTGAATCTAATGAGAAACCCATGTTTTGTAACTTGACATGGGCATGAGGATGAAAGAAAGTGTATTCTGCTTAGAATGTATAGAATTACAGTTAAGATAACTAAATTTAACTTAATGAATAGATAATAAGAATGAGGAAATGAGTAGATTAAAAGAGGTGGAATAACTATTGGGACTGTTGGCAGATTAAAAGTTTGATACCTCAATGCTTGTGTATTTGAGGCATATTGATGCACAGAGGGTTATGTATGTTAAACTTAATTATGGCTCATCATGTGCAAGAGAGCTATATAATCAACAATTGCTTACAGTAACATTATGTCATTAAGGTATACCAAATATTTCATGAAGCAATCACCTATCTGAATTATTTAAATGGATATTTACATATATTCAAATTGGATTGTCGCAAGTTAAAACTATGTTAAGATTTGATGTTTTCAGTTATCTATCCATGCATGAGTATTACAACAGCATCAAAACTATGAAAATCCTTTACAGGGGAGATGTGGAGACTGGAAAAAAAGCTAGAGAAAAGATAACTAAGTTGTTAGTATCTAACATAAGTCTGAATTAAGTAACATAGCTTCCTGAGCAACATGACGCTTAGGGAAAAGGTTTCGTGGCCGTCAGCCGTCCAAAAGTTCCGTGGTCTATGAGTATTGCGCTGATTGTACCTCTTAACCCTCACTATATTCCTTCACTATATTTGATGATGATGTTATATTTAGGGGCCCCCAAGTATAGTGTAAAAGTAATATATTAACAATATGTTAGTTGTTGAGTGCACTAGAAATGGTGGAGCATGGTGCAGTAAACTCCATCCGAACAAAGGGTCAGTTGTTGAGGACGTCAAAAAGAGAAGTGAAAGTGAAAATTATTATAGTGCTTTGGTATTGCCTCAAAGCGTAAACTGTTTTGTCTGTTTATGAGAACAAACTTGTATTCTAGGGAAGTTCTTGAACTTGGTTGTTTAGATTGTAACCTTTTTGCTAACATGCGATTCTGTTTCTTGGTTTCCTTAAACCTGTGGATGTATTGTTGCTACAAAAGTTGAAAACTTAAAATCATCAAAACGGAGCATAAGCACAGAGGCAACGTGTGTTTCAATGGTGTTATAATTCACTAAGCTTCACTTTGTTGCGGGGTATCCCAAACAATTCACCTATAAACGACACCATATTTTACGAGAGATGAAAAATCCCAAGTTACTTTTTGCAATTGGACTGGTAGCATTAATCCTTTGCTTATTCAATTTGAAGCCACTCCAGAACGTCCATTCAAGCGGCAAAGTAGGTAAGCTTTGGCCTGATATCAATCTCAAAGACATGCCTAAGGTTACAGTCCTCCCCAAAACCAATTGGACATTAGTGGGCAGTGACCCCAAAACCTACAAAGGCCCAAATGTCAAAGGTTGGCCTCCAGGAAAATCCCGGAACATGAGTGAGATCATGGTCAACGACTACATCATTGAACAATGTTCCGACCAAGATCTCAGTGGAATCAAGCTCTTCATTGGTGTGAAAACGGCCTTTCAAAGGTTTGAGGCACGGGATACCAACAGAGAAACCTGGGCCTCATTTCAAAACTATCATCCAGAGGTGAAAGTTATGTACTTCTCGGGAGAAGTAGAAGATCCTCAAGTGATGAACCAATTGAGGGCTGAGATCCAAATTCATTGCGATTTAACCATTGTTTATGGGCTAGACTCTTACGAAAATGTAACCATTAAGACGGTGAGATATCTTGAGATAATGATATATGAGATATCTAGAGAAGACGGTCTTGAGATATATTCGCGACCACAAACTGGGTTTGAACCCCGAAGTGTCCATAATTATGGATGATGATTCGTATCTGAACCTTGGTCGGCTGTATTTCCTTGTCTCTCACAGACTTTTGAATGGACCATTTGACACCATCCTCACGTGTTTTGAATTGAAAGGCCATATAATTTCTCCAAAAAACAACAGTAATACTTGCCTAACCATCACTTTTTTGCTTTCTAGGTATGATTCATAGACCAACCCATGGTGCAACTTTTGACTTCTTAACCGAAAAGTTCTGTCCCACTTATTTGTATTATGGGGAAAGATTCCCCAAGTTCCTTAGTGGTTCTGGGTACATTTTGCCTCGAGCTGTGATCCCCTGTCTCCATGATCAAGCTTTGCAGCTACCTTTCCTCCATTTAGATGATGTGTTTCTGACTGGATTTTGTCCAGAAGCTTGCGGTTTTATGCGGAGTGGTCATTCGCAATTCTCATACCCTCACAAGGATCTCAGATTCAGAACCTGCCCTTTTTCAGAGCAATAACTTCCGAATCAAAAATGGCAGCACCCTTGGTTTGAAACACATCACTAGACATTAACAGATAATTGGATTTTCAAAACTTGTACTCTGCGCCTAGGGTCCCCGGCTTCAATTTCCCTAACAAAGCAAAGAGTACAAATGCTTAACGTTTAATTTCGAGAAAACGATTTGGGCTACACAATAGGGTTTGGATCACGAATACGAAATGTATTATTTATTGAGCAGGCCCTGTTTTATTGCTTGGACCAATCCAGTCCAAAAAGTTGACAAACAAGCCAACCCGGACGCAGAAAAATTAATAGATATTAGGGAGTTTAGTGAAGTGGGTAGCCATAATAATGTCAAGCATGACATTTGTTCATCAGGATCAATTATTGTTATTATTATTGAGATATATTTTATAACAGGGGGAGTGTGCTGCATATACAAATGCGCATGAAACACTGTTTAAAATACAAAAATGCATTACGGCACTTGAGCCTATAAAAGTCTTTATCTGAGCAATGCGTTAGTTCCTCCTGTTCAAGTTGGATTTTTCAATACCGCTACAAGGAATGGGATTCCCTGTAAAGAGAGTTAATCTTTAGTAGAGTTTCAATAATTAATGCTTTTATGAAATTTGATCTACCAATGAGTTACTGTTGGCAGATCTATACAACCCTTGTATAGTGGGTTGGTCAGGAATAGTTCTTAAAAATTGTCCAATCCTGCCTTAAATGCTTTTAGAGGATCAACTCCTACATATTCCTGACGAAGGCAAATAGGCAACAAATTGAACAATGAAGGAGCCCGATAAAGAAGAGAGGAGGACTTCATTGTTCGAACTAGCCTTGATTCCTTAGGATTTGGAGGTGCTCTCAGAGCGCACGTAAAACCTTTACGATCGCTACAACTGATCTCAAATCCTGGGTTAGGACGGAGCCCATAAACGCTCTTGAAGACATACAGTATCAGATACCTTTCATACCTTCTCTGAGTACTGTACAGCCCTAACTTCTGGAGCCTCTCCCAATACGAGAGCTCTCTCATTCCTGTGATGTTCCTAGTAAAACATCTTTGGACCTGCTCGACCTTTTGCAAACCTGCTGAACTCATTGGAGCCCAAATGGGTGAGGCATACTCAAGATGCGGCTGAACAATCAACTTGTACAGAGTTAGCATCGTAATACTATCTCTGGTCTTGAAAGTGCGATAGATCCAGCCACATGTTTGAAATGCCTTCCCCACTTACAACTGGATATGTTCATCAAACTTTCCATCATCTTGGATGACAACTCCTAAATCCCTCATGCACGATACGTGCTCAACATCACAACCTCCATTGTCTTTGAGCGGAGCATCAAATTTTGACGCCCCATACGTCATTGTGCGGAATTTCATCCCGTTCAATGCCATGCTACTCTCGCCAACCCAAGAGTAGACTTTCTCCAAGTCCTCAACTAAACATTTTGAGTCCTGACCATTCCTTCCACAAACTAATTTTGTGTCATCAGCATATGAAAAAATACTGGCTTTTGTTCTAAACTTCTGGAGAGGAGCAATAAACAGAATAAAAAGGAGCGGACCTAAAATTGAACCTTGTGGAACACCTGACTTGACATCATACATGCCACTAAATGATCCTTCAACCTTGACTATCTGCTTCCTTTTGCTCATAAAACTACCAATTTAGGTCAGGACCTTGCCCTGGACCCAAACTCTTTGAGTTGATCAATCAAAAGACCATGATCTACCTTATCAAAGGCCTTGGCAAAGTCAAGATAGACTACATCAACTGACTCGTGACTTTCGAGCCCTTCAATGATTTGCTCAATATGATCAACCAATTGGGTTACTGTACTAAAATGAGCTCGAAACCCATGCTATCCAGAAGGAATTAAATCATGCGCTTCCAAATAATCTACAAGCTTGGACTTCATGATCTTCTCAAAGACCTTTGCAATACTGGAAGTCAGAGAAATGGGCCTATGATTACTAGGGAATGACTTATCTCCGCCCTTAAAAATTGGAACGACATGAGCTACTTTTAGAGAAGTGGGAAACTTGCCCTGATCTAAGATGCAACGCATCAAGTAGGAGAAAACTGGGGCAAGAAAGATTATGTGAGCATTTCATCAGAAACTGAGATGTCACACCATCAGGGCCAGGAGAACTCGAGAGCTTTAAGCTCTTGATGGCCTCAAAAGCATCTTGATCTGTGACTACCAGATCCTCCAATCGATTATCCTGACTATTGTAGTATCCTGCTCCCGAGTATGCCCCTCCCGACAATGCATCTATTACCCCCTATAAATATCTATGTCTCTAAGACAATAAACATCTAGTCATTCACAACACTCGGCCATACCACAACTATCAATGCCAGTCTCATCAACAACATCACTACAGTCATGGCCTACTCTGCCAACCCTTTTCAGAATTGAAAATACTTGAGAACTGATCTCCAAGCCATAACCTCACTATCATTCACGGTTTTACCGTCGACCTAAAAAGGTCCTACAGGATCCTTCATTTTTCTCCTTGTATTTTCAAATATTGGATGATAGACAAACATTTTTCTATTTTTCCTTTTGTCATTGATGCTCTAATGCAGGGGTGTGCAAACTTATTTAGCAATGGGCCAAATTAGCCCGACCGTTGGCGCTCGCGGGCCACACCATCCAAACCGGCAAATAATTTCCAGTATAAAATTCTACAATCTACCTACCGCGACTGCGGGCCACAGTCTATTGAAAATGACAGATCCTCTCGCGGGCCAGGCGAAATCAGCTCGCGGGCCACATTTGGCCCGCGGGCCAGGGTTTGCACACCCCTGCTCTAATGGGCTGGATCAAAATATCTTGGGTCAAATTTCTTCCATTGATCCCTTGTCGTTTTAGTTTTATAAAGAAAAGTGCAAATCAAATACGAACAAACCATAAACCAGGTTGTGAAATGTAAACTACATAAACATCATTTGCTTTACAAGGAACTTGACTGAAACAGAAGGCCTGTCAAAAAATTTGAAGATCCTTCGAAACAATAAGATAACAAGATTTAACATTAATAAATTACCAAATTCGCTTCTTAGCTTGCCACCTTTATTTCAAGAAGTGCATTTCAATTTAGAACCATATGCATACGTATTACTGCAGAAATTGATTTCCTTGAAGAATAATTACATCCTGTTTGTGACTAGCGAACGAATCTTTGAAGCATTCGATCAGTCATTTGCGAAAACTCTGGTCAGGCCATGCAATTCTCCTGCTGTCTAGTCCTTTCATTTATTGGGCTTTGCTTCGCCAAACCTCGCACTGATGTGATTATCAGGGGAACCACGGTGGCACCAAACTTTGTGCGTTCGGAAGGTTTAAGTATGTGTTAGGGTAACCTTGAAATGAATTCCCCTATTCAATAAATCATTTGACAAATTTTCCCACTCGCAGTGAGTCTGAAATGTCCAGAAGAGTATCCCTGGGCCTTTTACAATGGAACCAGGTGTTGCGCCTCATTCGCCAAGAGAGCCAGTAGTGACTCTATCACATTTGAAGATTCGGATTGTTCGGCCAATTGGATTGAATGTCCCGCAGAAATGCCCAGAAAATGTGTTTCTTTGAACCAGCCAGGTACGATATTCATCCACTGGTTAACTCAACAAAGCCTAATCATGTAATTAATTTACAGTGCTGTGCCCACAATCGCACCCCATGAGCATGGGAGTTGGCTGTTGTGCTAACCAACGTGTCGCTTTTGATCTGCTGTTGAATGAGAGATGCTATGGACAAAAGATCGAGCCATACAAAACACCTGTGGAATGTTGTACTCAATTCTTCCCAATTCAGGCTTGCAGTGGCATGAAGCACCACTGTCTGACAAATTGTAAGTTAATACTTTAGTTATAAGCTATGGGATTTTGACAAAAGTTCTATTTTATGCTCTATGGTTGGCAAGATTTGAATGATGCAACGCAACAATTTCAAAGTTAAAGTCATCATTTTCTGCTTAGTAATGGTTCTATTTGTCAACATAGAAACAACTTTCTAACAAATTTGGGGACACTTTGTTCTAAATTCAAAGAGAGTGGCCGCGCGTACTAGCGCGTTCTTAAAAAAGTGCCGAGTTTAAGTGGTTCCCCAGACGGCGTAGGTTCGAATCCTGTTGGGGGTCGGATTGAAGTTGTCGGGAGAAATACTTCAATTTACAGGGAATCGCATTCCTTGTGGCGGTAGTAAAAAATCCGCAAAGAAAAAAAATGTTCTGAATTCAAAACATTTTGTTCCGAAAAGAACGAGTCCCTGAATAAAATCAACATCATCATCATCATATTCTCAACAAAACCTTGCTTGCCCTCGTAGAAAATTACTTTCATTTTCTGATCGGTTTTTGTTAAAAACAAACGAAATTCTTCGGTTGAAGAAACTTTATATGAATATCAATTTTCAGACGAATTCCTTGTCTCAGGCGGAGCAAGTGCGCAAAAGAAAATTCTGAGCCAAGGAAATCACGTGGGTGGCAAGTCTGAAATATATGATGCCGCACATGTTTTAAAAGATAAAGAGTGCACACCTCGGTTGCAATACACCTATTGGTTACCATTTTCGATGAAAGACGTCGATCCTCCCATCAGCGGATTCTTTATTGCCGATTTTGGCCAATATCTAGCTGTTCGTAAAATCATTTTAAGAAACGCCGATCACGGCGAAACAAGGTAAGTTTTTTTTTGTGCCGATCGAATCCAAATATCGTCTCGTTGCAGTGATGGCAAATTTTGGCTTTTACTGAATTTCTGCCATTTTCTGCCACTTGGTGGCAGAAAATGGCAGAAAGTGGCAGAAAATGGCAGAAAGTGGCAGAAAATGGCAGAAAGTGGCAGAAAATGGCAGAAAGTGGCAGAAAATGGCAGAAAGTGGCAGAAAGTGGCAGAAAATGGCCGCTAATAGACAAAAGTGCGCATAGGCTGATGTTCAACTACAAATCTGCTTTTGTAGAATGAGATTAAAAGAGTCAAATATAATTAAAGATTACACAAAAACTTGAGATTAACAACTACTAAATCAAAATTAAATGTAAACATCATTGTTGTTGCTAAAATACCTAGAAATACACATTGTATTTGAAAACACGTCTTTACATAAAATATTCCCTGGTTTAAAATCGTCATTCTTTTCATGTGCCATATAGTGATAATAATTCAGGCTGAGATGAGAACTTCAATTGATAATATGACAAAAGTTTATATGAAATATTCAAAACCTCCTATGATATACTTTTATCATATTTCATATTGATAATATAATTATCATATTGGAAAAAATACTTATTTTGCAGTTCAAAATCACTTAAATATTAGATAGTGTTGAAGTGGGATATAAGAATAAGATTATCCCTATTTTCTAGAATGCTTGATGTTTATTAATTAACAGCGTAATTAATTAAACGAATTAATTCATGAATTGTGTCCCAGAAAGTATTTGTTACAACTTCTGTAAAGCCCCAATATCGATTTCTTTTAAAAGAAAACGAAAATGACTTGTTTGGGACTAGGTTTCAAATTGTTTATTTGGCTTTAAAGTAATGCATTTTAAACTATTTCTGTTTATAACAAGCAATCATCTGGAAATCAGACTTTGTTAAAACGGAATGTTAAGTCGTAATTTATACATTCAAAATATTGCAATTGTAGAAGCTAAGAAGGCCAGTGTTTAATTTTATTTTACATTTGAGTAAAGGAACTTGACTTAAAAATAACAATTATTTTTCTTCAAATGATCCTTGTAAGACTTTGTTGAAATTGGATTTAAAAAATATACCTTAGGCCGTAGTATTCAAATTTTAATAACGTTTTGCATTTACGATATTTAAACATTTTTAAAACCAACAATTCTCAGCTATTGTGTTCAAAAAGTGACCCAGCATTACAGAATTCAATTGCATTCAAGATCTAACTCTCGCTGTGTATTTAAGACGAGATAAAAGTGCTCGATTTGGCCACCCTGACTTCAAGGGAAATTCAAAAACGAATTGAGGAAATCGATTTCCCGAACTTCTACCTTCTTTCTTCGATGCCATGAGCTTTTGGAGGGATGGTAAGGCCATAGTTAGACATCAAAAGTGCCAAATTTCATCCCTTTAATTATTGAATATATTGATTTAAATGAGTTTCTAGAAAAACTAATTTCTGCCATTTTCTGCCACTTTCTGCCATTTTCTGCCACTTTTTTTGCATGAATAAAAGCCATTTTCTGCCACCAATTTCTGCCAGGTGGCAGAAAATGGCTTTTATTCATATGCCATCACTGTCTCGTTGAGAGCTGGATTCGATGATCTATATTCCTTCGATTATTGCAACAGATGATTACAACACGGATCATTTTGAAAAGTGATTTTCCACATTTTTACAGTCTTTTGACATTCTGAAATCAATTGGTGTCCAACGTTTTGATCAAATTCCATGGTCTAAAAATATTGTTGGATCAGCCATTGCCATTCTTGAACTTAAGCAGGTGCGCCTGAACACTCTTTGCAATCAACACTATCTATCCCTGTATTTTCACATTTTTCTTTCAAATCTTTTCCTTTGCAATGTTCAACACAAGCCAATAAAAAAAGATACCCACCTCGAATATGAAAGAGATGTGACAAATCAGAAGGCTTCGTAGTAATCTAAAACAATTTCAAGAGAATGTCTGTGCTAGCTAGTTTATTTTGTGCGATCTAAAGATGTATAAGATTGCTTGGTTGTTTTATTTTTTTCTGGATAGAGGCTGTCCGCACTTTGGGGATATTGCCGCTCCACTTACCAAGAATTAATTTTTACCTCACCCTCAGGAATGACCCCAGGTTCGCCCATTCGAACCATGGATGTTGCGGGTTGTTGTTGTTGTTGTTAAATGACTTTATTTCCATGTATATAAGAAAACCTGGCGTCTTAGCGATATTTGCTATTGTCTAGTAGGCGAATGCTCAACCCCTATGCTACGTATGCTTGCGTGATGTATAAGACTTTTCACAACGATTTATCCTTTATAGTGGCACCAAAGACTTGGAGATCAAAGTTTCAAATTACTCTGACACTGCTTGGCTTTCTGTTTTGAATGGGACTCTGGACAATCCGATTTCAACTGATCCTTGTTATTCAAAGTTGGTTATTTTCAAACTTCCTCATGCTGTGATATGTCGTTATGTGTATTTCATAGCTCTTAGTCATTACAAAAATCACGCTGCCCTAGAATTCCTTGATATTAGTGAATAAATGACGGTTTGCTGATGATGATTTATTTCAGAAATGATTATAATTTTGTTCGCTCAAATACTTGAGTTGCAGATAAAGAGGCCTTTACTTTAAAATTGTTATCCAATTGATATAGAAATTTGTAAACACAATGAGGTATGTTTTAGATCTAAAAAAATAAGAGTAATAATTTATTAAATGCTAGGCTGTGTGAGCTTGACTGGTCCATTTCTGATTAGTTTAACAGTGATTGACGATTTGAGTAACCAAATGAAACCAAAAGTTTCTTCAGGAAGAGGGTTTAATATCAAATGGAAGTCACATCAAACAAAAATGTCTACTAAAGGTGTTTCTAATTCCAAAATTGACCATTACATCAAAGTTTGAAAGTGCCCAATTTTGGACACAAACTAAATGTTTTAAGCCTATGTATACCTAGATGTCTATGCTCTGGTAGACAGAAAATGGCACGTTCAATTGTAGTAGATTTCAGACCAATGCAGGATTCATTTAACAAAAAATATAAGCATTTTGCTTATCTTTTTGTTATTTTCGGCCACTTTCGGCCTTTTTTGGAAATGGCCGAGATATTTCTTTTTCTTTCGGCCACCGGGTTTCAAATTCGGCCACTTTTGCCAAAAGTGGCCGAGGATTCGGCCACCTGGCAACCCTGCATTGCAGACGCACTCTCAAGAGTTCCCATATTCGATGAGCATCATATACAAGAGTATACCCCGATGGATGACATTTGCAAGAGGATTTCTGACAACACTTCTCTGCAAGCTCTCTTTGACACAATCAACGAGTATAACAACTTGTTCTAATGATTGTAACACTTTTATTCTATTGTTTTCAAATCCAACTGATATTATTTTTAGATAGTTACACGGTTAAATGTTTTATGAAAAATTGACAATTTATCCTTAACAGAGCCACGGAGTTGATGAGTTATGTAGACTGGTCTTTAAACGAATAAAACAAGAAATTGTTGGTCCCCTTGCCCAAGTCAAAACAATTTCATTGATCAATGGGTTTATTCCGGTAAAACGGAAAACGGCCGGGTGTTTGCCTTTGTTCAAAGGAGGAGATCTTAACGATTTGACAAATTGTCGTGTGATAAGCATACTGAAGTAGCTTTCTAAAGTCCTTGAAAAGGCCGTTTACCAACAAATGTTTACTCCATGTAACGAGCATCATATATCTCATGTACAATTTGGCTTTCGACGGAAACATTCAATCATGCATTCCATTCACAACTTTCAAAAAAACTTTTCTTTAAAAAGTGATTCCAAGTACCCCGTTCCATTGGCGTGTTTTTAGATTTGAAGAAAGCTTTTGATACAGTTGACCACACCATTTTATTATCAAAACTCAGAAAATATGGTTACAGTTCAAATGTCCTATGCTCGTTCATAACTGTATAAGTGACAGAACTCAAATTGTAGAAATTGAGGGTATTTTGTCAGAACACTCGCAAATATCTTGTGGAGTTCCACACCGTAGTGTTCTCAGACCTTTTTTTGTTTTAGGTTAACGTTAACGACCTCCCACTAGCAACCAATTTTGAATTAACAATGTTTGCAGACGACACTACTCTGTAGCATTTTGGCACTGATCTATCTACCTTAGCAAACGAAACTAGTCTTAGTCAACAAAACCGCCTGAAAAGACCAAATTAATCAATAAGCAATAAAATAAATTAATCAAAGATTTCTCAATTTTGATGGTGCCCAAGAGCATTGTCAGGTTAGGAAGACCGAGGTAGTTTGACTTGTTAACTAACTAGAATATGCACGCTTATGTACCGAAGAAGTGAATAGAATGTGAGCATGACTAGAATGAGTGATAGCAAAGCACTTTATATTTCCCATTTCCGGGGGGCGGGGCATCGGAGGGAGATTTGGCCTGACATTGGGGAACACGACCTTTAATCAGGGGGTTCAGCCTTGACAAGGCAAAAGTGCGGCCTAGACCTGGCGAAAGTGAGGCCTTAATTAGGCGGGAGTGTGGCCCGTGGCCAAATGTAATCAATTACAATTTGTGGCGTAATTCCTTATGAGTAGGGATGGAAGTTTAGACGAATAAAACTGTCATATTAAACGCAAAAAGACGAATAGAATTGCCTGATTAGACAAAAAAAGACGAATAAAATTGACAGATTAAACGAAAAAAGACGAATAGAAGCTCCCATAAGACAAAAAAAATGCTTGTAAGGCGTAAAAAATCGAATGAATTTCCCAAAAAGGCGAATGAAACTGGCATATAACAAAGAAGAAAAATTAAATGCCCGTACAGACAAAAAAAGACGTTTAAAAATGTGCCTTTGATTGATGAGGACCAATCTGTCTTGTGCAAAAACAGCGAAATCTAGAAAATTAAAAAAGAAGAAGTACCTAATGAGCAAATTATGATCGAACGACACGTGCTCGGAAGAAGATTCCTCTTGGCCAGTGGCCACTTTGTCCTTATCCAGAATCCAACCATGCGACAATTAGTCATTTAGCTTCAAATTATGACTTGTTTACCCCGCGAGGTGTCATTTTGATCACTTGAGAGTGTGACGGCTTTGCCTTCATCGAATAGATTTTACGTATTTGATTAGAGTTGAATGAAATGAAACAATTATATTCAAGTCAGTGTAACAAACTTTTTGGAGAAACTGAAACAAAATAGAAATTGCTCGTGCATTCTACTTTCTCAGGGCATAATCGTTCCTCCATTTGGCTTTTTTCGAAAATTTCCATCAAAGAACGCTCGCTCGCACGCACGCACACGGACTGGAAACACGGTCGCTTTCAAAGTGACTCGCTTTTTTTACTCGAATTTCAGGTGGCTCCCTCTGAGAAGTACATTTTGCGCAACACTCGACTGAAGAGAGCAGCTCCCCCTATAATCACAGCACAACTTTGAACTATTTTAGAGGGATTGAAGTATGGCATAGAGATGGCGTTGTTGTTGAAAACAAACCTCCTCGGCGTTATCTAGTACTGATGTGTTTCGAGTTGGATTTTTGGCAGAGTTTTGCCATTTTGGTTTTTAGGGTCAAAAATGTGATCACAACTAAACTTTCCAACAAGCAATAGACCTTATCTGCCATAAAATATGGCAGCACCGCCAACTCGAAATCCATTTTTATAACTATCGATGAAACTCGAAATCGAACTAGTTCGAGTGTTGCCAAATTGGTCCCTGTTTAGGTCTTTTCTAGAAGTTCAAAATAACCTGCTCTTTTTAACACCGATAAACTTTCGAGTCAAAACTGGCAGCACTCCTGGTTCGAAACTTATCACTACTTAACAACCTCCAATCATTTCCATCTTTTTGTCAAAATTACTTTTGTTGCGAGGCTCTTTGAAAAACTTTCAGCTTTAAACTTCATGAGCGCCTTACGATCTTACTCCCCACACTTTAAAATCATAGAGACCAAACAAGCTGACGAGAAAGAATGAAGTTAGATATATTTCAGAATAAATGCTATGCTCGAGGAAATGGCGCACAGAGTGCTTGTTGATATACTTTCAATTGAAGAGGAATGAATATAGGGGTATAATATTATTACTAATGTACGCTAAATCACTTCAGAGTCTTGAAAACCTATGTTCTTCAAAGGCATCTCTGCTAATGGAGAATTTGAGGGGTATTTTATATTCTTCATCCTATCAAGTGA
>CM021317.1:7856191-7895935 GCA_010645155.1 Tigriopus japonicus
AGGCTTCTTAGAAGGGGACGGTCTCGAAAGTTAAAAAGAGTATATTTCAATTTTTGAAATACATGTTTTTCCTGATTACTTTGAACAATGTTTCGTTTCTTTTCAAACCCCTTCTAATTACTCATGGCGTTTCAATTGTTTGAGCATTTCAAAATTCCAAGATGGAGCTTTCGTCATGTCCAATATCTTTGAATGGCAACAAAGAGATGAGTGGATTTTAAAGATCAACCTTCCATAAAATCTATGGATCGAGGATAAATATCTTCTCATGGATATTAAAGTCATGCATTTTCGAAGAAAGTTCAAAATTTTCGACATTCAATAGAATTCTCATCTTTTTTTCGTTGTTAACAAATTTCAGAGGTTCTAGCCAAAAACATAAAGTTTTAAGTACCTTCTAATCTTTGTCATGTTAATTTGTTCCCATCAGATTGGCTTAAAACATATGAAAACCCCAAAGGATCATGCTCATATTCGTTTTCATCAATCCCTTTGTTTCCTTCCACCAATGTGTCCAAATTACACCCTCCTTAAATCTCATACAATACGAGCCTAAATCTAAGATAATCCGGCTAAAGTTAGTCTAAGATTGAATTACCCGCCACCTCCTGATAACTGTGGAACGTGATGTGTCCCACTTCGGCACTCATGATCCGTTCCAGGACCTTCTTTTCCTCGTCATGCCAACAGTTCCAGTGTGCCCAATCCAAATGCTGCGGAGGTGGTCCATTCCCGCCCCCCGGAAATCCCCCTCGCAGACCCTTGATATCCTCGGCAGTCAGCAAGGAATGGATCTTGACGGAGGACGTCTCGTTCCCCATCAGAAAGCTCAAGGGCTTCAGGAAACGGTAGGCGAGCGTAGCCGAAAGAATCGTGAAAGGGAACTCGGAACGCGGTCGCAAATGGGGTCCCCTTGAAAAAGGTGGAACTGGAATTACGGGTCTTGAGGACTAAAATCACTATTTAAGGGCCAGAAAATGAGTGGAAGAGGTTTGTTATGGGCGATGACGTCAGACGTGCTTTCCAGCTGTCAAATCACATGGGATGGGACTACATCTTGTCAATATCCAACCGTGAAGGTGTAAAATGTCCCTGAACTACCCATGTTTGGATATGGATTGATTTGGCAGTTAAATATTACATTTTTAGCCTGATTTCAGGTCAAAAAACGAGGAATTTGTGACGAATTCTCGCGTGTAATACGTACTGCCCTCTGGCGGAATCGGGGAAAAGGAGTTTCACCAACAAAGAGCGATTTCAAAGCAGGAATTTGGTAGAAAGGACAACAAGCAACCCATGCCACTTTCAGGAAATATATATAAAAATACTATATTCTCTCATTAAATACCAATTACATCGAGTAAAGGTGAGTGACTTCTGTTGTTTTGTCATAGTTCCGCTTTCCCGCCATTTCTTCTTTGTGATTGGATGTTTTTATTTGTCAGCATGGTTGTGAATTGGACACGAGGACTTCGGCGTCATTTCAAAGGATTCACCCAAGGTAAAAGCGAGCCTCATTTTGCCATAACTTACCCGTTTTAATCGGTGATTAATAGCTTTTTATGGCATGGCGACCCCATCCCATCCCAATATAAGAACCATGACTCTGAGTGGCGCCAATACCAATCGACCTTTCACCATTGTGGTCGAAGGCAATATTGGTAGTGGCAAAACCACGTTCCTCAATGAGTTCAAGGATATGGAAAATGAGCTCGAAATTATGCCTGAACCCGTGGACAAATGGAGGAATTGCCAGGGTATTGTGATCATATTTCAAGAGATAGAATATCAGAGGATTGATTGTATTTCAGATTGATTTTCGTTGTAGGGACGAATCTTTTACAGAGGATGTATGAAGATCCCAAACGTTGGAGCATGCTGTTCCAAACGTACGTTCAATTGACCATGATGCAACAGCACACGAAACCTTGCAGCAAACCCACGAGACTTATGGAACGCTCATTGTTAAGGCAACCGCTCAATCAACAATTCACTATTCATGAATGAACTCAAGTAATTTTTGAGGTGCAAAGGCATCAAGCACTGAAATGGACTTGAAGAGTAGGAGAGGTGGCGTGATAAATCCGGGAACTGATAGAGGTTTCGTGGGTTGAGAAGAAGTATTGGTAAATTTCTTTCCGGGCAGTTAAATGTGGGATTTTATCTTCGAAGTGTTAGAATTAAAACATGTTGAAAGTTGACGCAATGATTTTTTTGCGTTAACAATGTATTTCATATAGTAGTGGAGGATCTAACTTTCATGAATAGTGATTAGAATGGCTTAAAAACAGTGCCCGATATTGCTTTGTGGAGAATCTCTATGCTGAAAGAAAATTAGAGGATTGCGAGTACGCCGCGTTGGCTGAATGGTTCAATTATCTTCTGACATGTCCATCCATGAATTTCAAAATTGACCTCATCATTTATCTCCGGACCCGACCGGATGTGGCCTACCAAAGAATCAAGGATCGAGATCGGACCGAGGAATGTCGGATCCCGTTCCAATATATCCAGGATCTCCACGAGCTCCATGAGGATTGGCTCATTCGCAAGACTAAATTTCAGGTAAGATAGACAAGCCATGCTCAGAATGAAATTAAAATTCAAGTGGCTAAACCATTTGGAAGCATTTGAACACTAGGAGCCAATCCGTACTATTTTATGAAAGAAACATTAAGACTGCGGTGGTTTGTAATTATTTTTAAATTCAACTTGCCTAATACAGTTATCAGGATTGCAACTACAAATTTGGACCAATTAAAATCGGCTGAATTGACCTAGCTTGTTCCTTTTTTGATAAACCATCCATCATTGCTGTTGGAAATAGCTGTTCACAGTTCTCACTTTTACAACTTTTTTAACTAACTTAGAGCGCTATTTTATAATAGCGCTCTAGACTAACCCATCGCTTATGTGTTCCAAAGGTAATTTCCTGGGTTTTGACGAAACCATCGTTTCTCAAGCTATTTCAAAGACAGAATTTCTCATGGATATTGATTGGCATTAGATAAAAATCAAGTGTGTTGCCAAAATACTATTATAGTCAAAGTTTGACATGGGAATACTGGATTTGAGAAAACACTTTGCGTTCAGCTTAGGCTTTAAAATTAGCTGAAATACTCGTGAATCTATCAGAAGAAGACCCTATATTTTTGCAAGTGAGAAATTTTGAATTGAAATTTAAGTAAAGTATAATTTAAGTGAAGAGGAGTTCCAATTTGCAAAAAGTGACATCTTTTGAAACATTTTGTTCACTTTAATCAAAATGAAGAATATAGGGTGTGTTTATGAAAGATTAGAAAATATAAGCATTATTATGATTTCAGCCGTTGCAAGCACCCGTAATTGTCATTGAAGCCAATGAAAATTTGGACAAACTACAAGCCCAATATCAACGCCAAAAAGACGAGATCTTGCGAAAATCTCGATCAAATTGAAGAAAATGAAAAAAAGATGTTGCCAGATCGACCTGTGATATTGTATTTTGTGATGGCAGCTCTTCAAACCGACTTCTTGAGTGTTCTTTTTCCACGTTTGTAATGACTTACTTCAAGGTATATATTCAATAAAATTGATGTCAGAAGACAAGAATATGAATGGTCTCCAAAGCAGAAACATTTTGATATGTGAGATGGCTACAAACAGAGAAAGTGAATCATCAATCGAATCGTGTGGCTATTGGCCAAAGAAAACAGGATTGAAAGAAACTTTTTCCAAAACTGTAGCATTAGTTCTTTGTAAGATTGGGATTGGTTCTTCTCAACAATCGTCACTGAAGGTGACAGATTTGGTTCGCCTCGTTTTTGGTTGCAATCTGGGGGTACTTCTTTCATCATTTGGGGCACTACTACTACTATTATTGTTATTGTTGCTATTGTTATTGTTGTTTCGATCGTGATTGGATTGACTTGATTGAAGAGGACAAATGAGTTCCAAATCCTCTTCCCACGAAGGTGGACGACAAAGGCGACCAGAAGAAGCACAACCACTATTATAAGATGGATGGTTGGCACTCGATCGGAGGTTGCCGTTCTTGTAGTCCGAAAACAGCCGACTTTTCTTCGCCACCTAAAGAAAGAAAAAAAGACGAAATGCGGGTTCAAACTTTAGCACTCGATCTTGACTCTTCAAACGCCGAAGAAAAAGTCGTGTCCAGGTGTTGAGGGTTTCACAATTCCAAAAGCAGAGGTGGGCATTTCAGAGCTAATCTTTGTTGTTGTTAAATATTTTTTATTTGAAGCAAATAGGGCCATAGCAACCAATTTTTCAACTACAAGAAATGATTATTTAAGTGTACTGAGATTATAATGTACAAGCATGGCTCAAGCTAGGACTACTTTCAAAATACACCTTGGGTCCAATCAGGACTTTGAAATTTCAATGGAACAATGAATTTGTCGTAAAAAGTAGCATTTTTATACATTGATTGGACCCAAGGTGTATTTTTTAATTACGTCCTGAAGCACAGTGGTTCTTGCAATATATCATCACACTTGGATATAAGAGTGTTGTTGTTGTTGATGGATCGTTTTCGTATTGAATATTATTTTCAAAATAGAAACGCCCACAACTTTCATCAGTAAGAAACAAATCCTTTGATTTAGAGTTTGTTAAATTTTTGATGTTTTTTGAACAACTTTGACACAATTCAATGAACAATTTAGTAAAGGATTCAATAATTTCGTGGTGAATGTTTGTAGAGCTTAAAAAATCAATATTTTGGTCAAAAAATGATTTGCTTTAAGTTGCTTGTTGATAAAAGCCAAGTCTTTTCAAACAACTTCAAAAAATAAGAGGATGTCAAAAAAAATCCTCCTTGCGACACAAATTCAGTTGCTTAAATATCTTACCATCGTTTACAAACTCAGATTAGTTTAAGACTGCTTTTTTTCTAAACACTCAAATAACGCATTATAACTTATTCGATCAATGCCCACTTGTGAAGCATAATTGTAGATTTGTGGCCAATGGAAATTTGCTTTCACTTTTACCTCGTGGTTTCTTCTGATCCACGGAGATGACGCTTTGTAAGATTGGATTTCTGTATCTGCATGATGTTCCAACTGGCGAAGAATCTTGTCAGCGCATCTGGAATTTTACACGAGAAGAAAAAAAGAGATCCATGAAGTTTTATTGTTTTGGAACAGATCCCCCATCTGGCAAATCCGCCGAACTTTCAAAATCTTACACAATCCTGGAGGAACGCTTCGGAGTCAGGTTCTCTTGAGCAGCTCTATATTCATACTTGACATGGCCGTCTTCCACAAACAAGTCGTTCGGATCGTCTTCGAAGTCATCAATATCCATTTCGGCCTTGGGTGGAACTCGATAACGGCATGGACGTTTTTCTGGTGACGTATTTTCGCACGGACTTCCAGAACTTTCTTGTCTAAAACATCAAAATCAAAAGCCATTCCTTCTTGTGGAGCGGAGGTGTTGTGTGCTTTTTTTTACAAAACTTGCTCGTAACTCATCAGAGAAGGAAAAAAGTTGCAGAAGAGGGGGCTAGGGCACGATCAAAACTACCACGTCGTTTTTGGTGTCGGGGCAAGGTGGTGGATTGAGCCTTCTTTTTTACCTCAGCAGACTTTCCTGGTAGCCGCAAATGAACCCTGATCCTTTAGGCTTTCCAAAGTTTTAGTCCTACCACACCTCAGGCCACACACCTTGTCTGTTCAAGGCAGGCTTCTCCTCCGAGATGTTTGGAACACCTTATGGAACTTTCAATCGTTAAAGTAACCTTCTTTCGGCACAAGGTAATTTCAACTTTTTTTTTTCAGAGTATAGCCCGGATTTTGAGGAAGATTTCAATTTGGATCTCAAACTTGCCGTCCTCATTTAGGACGATATCGAAATTTTCAACTTTAAGTGACCGCTTTTTGGAATGAAAGTAGAACCAAGGACAGAGATGACGGGAAGAAATCCTTGTGCTCAGAACTCCCGACTAAATCTTGACACATGGTCCTAATTAGAAGTGTCACACTCATCTCCTTGGGGCTTTCATCGAGAAGAGGAGGCAAAGAAACGCAGACCTGGACTCCTTAATGGGTGACAAGGGTGTTCCAAGTCGGGACGATCGGGTCGAGGAACAATTGGAAGACGACACGCTGCTCTCACTGGATCCTTGGACCAGATTTGAGTTCGATGTGGACGAAGCCAAAACCGAAGCTGGGAAGAACGATCCCGCCAACACACTAGTTCCATAGTAGGGATGTGTGCCACCGTTGAGGATTCCTGAAGAAAAGTTCGATCTATTGGGTAATCCCAAGAGAAACCAATACGCTTCATCTAGAGACCCTAGATATTTCAGAGACACGTGGGTTTTTGAGTGAATTATCAAAGGACCTTCATATTTTGTCCATAAAAAACATCACTTAGTTGTTTGAAATGTTTTACAAATCACTGTTCAATGCTCAAAGTAATTAGTTGTTTAGTTTTATAGTGTTTGCAAGGTGGCAATGGATGTGTTTAGTTGGACAAATTCAGCTGGGGATTTGGAGGCCAAAATGGCTAGAGATGGGTCAAAACTAGACTCAGGCATTTCATAGTTTTAAGTTTGCTAGGTGAGTGAAAAGTTCTCGCTTCAATTGAATGCCAAAACAAACAATGCCAATTGGGCTCAAGCAACTTAATTAAGTTTGTGTGGAGGGCCAGTCTTGACTTTGATGCATCCCTAGCCATTTTGGCACCAGAATCCTTGGCTGAACTTGCCCAATTGCACTCATCTATTGCAAGGCCAATTGCTGTGTTTAATACTTTAAAATTCGTGCTTCAAAGTAAAATAAGGAGGCACTTAGTTTAATGTGTCCTTGTGGAGCTTAAATATGTTTTGACAAGTTGAAAATGGCCCCAAAAAGAGTGTTAAATCTCAAGAGAAAAGTACCTTCGGTCTCAACTAATGAAATCAGTGATGGGAATTAAACCACAAGTATTGCCATTTTAACCATGTGTTTAGGTCTCTTGGCGTTTAATATTTTAACACAAATATATAAATATTGACCAAATTGCTACACTCAAGTTGAAATTGAGTGTTGCCATATGTGAGTTACATCACAAGTCTCAACCCCACGCGTCTCTGACTTATTTAGGGTCTCTAACTATACCTACCTTCACATGATCGGAGTGAACCTGTGCTCCAAGATGGCGATGTCGGCGATCGGGGCGATATGGAGGTCGGAAAACTCGCTTGACTACTAAGACTGTCTTCACTGGTTGTCCGATTTACGTGCGTCCGAGGGTTCCTGGTGTCCGATGAATGGGATCGAGCATGAACCGAACCTGTTGGTAGACTCACTCGTCCAGGAGATGGAGACCGGGTTCGTCTGGCTCGAAAACTATTGGCACTCTGAAATGATTCATGTAGATTGGATTCAGTAGTTCATCCTGATCCATTTTGGGATCATTTACGTGCCCTAGTGCGACTGATTGGAATCCCGTTCATGAGCTTGGCGTTCTGGAAGTTGGAGAGGGTATCGAAGTTGAACGACTTCTGAGAGCGAAGAGAGTTGGAACTACTAGCCGAGGATACCGTTGAAACACCTGAAAAAAGAGGTTGTATTGGTGCTGCATTAAAAATACATATTTCAGGAAGGAGAATGAGGGGAGAACCTGAAGCAAAGGAGCAATTCGACGACGAGAACGAGAGCTTTTGCTGTCGGGAGAATTTGGGTTCTTGGTTCTGTTGGAGCTTGAGGATCTTGGCTGAGCACCAAACACATCTCAAGGGAAGCTTCTTTTGTGCCACAGTGGCCTGAATGGTCTTCACGAAGCAGGTTCGACAAACCACTTGATGACCACAGGGAAAAGTCTGCATTGTGGCACGATTCAACCGGCAGAGCACGCACTAAAAAGCAATCATCATAACATGCGTAACTTCTAGCCCAATCAACAACCAGACTTGTGCCAAGCATTTTCAAAATGTAATTAATTTAAATATTAAAAAAACTCTCAAACGGTGGAAAATGAAGTTTACCACAATAATTTCCAAAATGTAACGAATTACAATAATAACCACGACACAAATTGAAATGCAATTAATTAAAGTTATATTTACAATGCAAATGAATGAAACATCTTTCCAAACTTTCCATAATGGAATGATAATAAGCAAGTTGTTTTTGTCTTTTCTAACATCGTCCCTCATATTCATGGCTAGCGCTGTTTTTAAGATTACAGTACAGCTAAAGTTGAATATACATAAGAATACCTGATACTAAAATTGATCTTCAAAGAAAAACATTGCCCGAAACTGATTTTCAGTTTAAAGGTCCTTTACTTTAAAATAAATTGCTATCAAAGACTGACGAACAATGTAACAACAATTTAAAATGATGACTTATGACTAAATCACAAGTCTAGTATAACCCATCATCCATTTTAAATGTAGAAATATACAGTACATCTGTGTTCTACATACCTCTTCCTCCTGGCAAGTTGCCGCCTGAGGGGTCACATCGTCGAGTTTCCCCAATAACGTCTCCTGAAAAGAAAACGCAAGATATTGACATCACCCAGCCTTCTAGGTACATAAGTCTTTACTGGGTTACAAAATGTTATTGAGCCAGCCAGGTGCTGGTAGTCGGGGGAAATCAAAAATTCTGCCACTGACTCCCAAGTTCCTTTTCAATTCCAAAAGGAAGCTCTTTGAGATCAAAGACCCACCACTCGAGTGAGCAATCTCCTTCACTCTCTGGCTTCATTGGGTGGTGCTTTGATATTTCCCCAAATTTGCTCCATTGGGCGCCATGATATTATGGCCTCTAAAAATGAGTGCTTGCCTCAGGGGTGAGTAAACATTTAGGGACTCGTATATCATTGAAATGGGTTGGAAAATGAACTTGTTTGGAAGCTGGTACAACCTTGTTGGATGTTCACAGAACAGTTCCAAAGTCCCAAAACCAAGAGGGATCTGGAACATGGTGCACTGTCATTAACACCAAATATTACACGCCGACATCGTTGAAGAGGGAGGAGAGACCAACCAAGGGATTATGCATGAAAATGGTTTACAACCTCGGCATCATTACGGATGATCACCCTTAACTGAGGTAAGCTGATGTTTCACCAAAACGGCTTTTTTGTTCCAGATTATGATCATAACGGGTCTGCTATTAATGGTATATCAACAAGGGCAATGAGCTCTTCAAAGTTACGTAAAGGATTGATTTTGCTTTGTTAACAATCAAATCATCACGCGTTATTTCTGGTTAACGTTTACACTTAGCACTAATATGTTAATCAAAACTAGAGGTTGAAGAAGAAAACATTTTTGTTTTCATTTCAAGCTGAACGTTGACCATTCCTGTTGTGTCCATCTTGTTTCCAGTATTACTTGAAGTAAAGCTTCTGCAATCGTCTTAATGCTATTGCAACTTAAATTTGTGAATTTTATTAATTAATTTGATTAAAGGTGTGAAACCCATTTAAGAACGATTGGCCTGAACAATTTTTGTATTGCCGTGATGTTTATCACTATCTAGGTGCTTCTATGGAATTAGAGTGGCTCAAAAGAGAGTGTGTACAAAATAGAGCAAATTAAATTAGAGCCAGGTCAAAAGAGAGTGAATTTAATTAGAGCGAAAATAGCCTTAGCTCAATTCCTCAAATTTTAGTATGGAGAAATTTATGCATGATGATTTATGATCTTACGACCATCTTATGATCTTATGATTTGGCACTATTTCAAAGTGGCGCTATTTGGATTGGCTCTATTTAGTACACACTCTTTTGATCTGCGTCAATGTTATATAGACCCCAATCTAGCCTTGAAATTGAATCACATCCACTTCTGTGTTCTAATTGCCGGATTTATTTTTGACTCGACGTTTTCCAATATTGAAAGAAACTACACCCCCGAAATTACGTTAAGGACCAATGACCTCTTCTTTACGGCTTTAATGCCGTTTGTGTCTTGTTTTTTCCCCCAGATAACGATTTGTTGCCCTGATTCCCTTCAAGGATCAGCTATGATTTATTTAGTCTTGCACCAAGTGAAGCCATTGAACCTTTCAAATATGAGAGGAGAGGGGATGTTGAGTCCTCGCAAAGAAGATTTGTAGGAATCATCCCCTAAAGCTGAGAGCTTGTTAATACCTCGGCAAGGGCTAGATGGCGCCATTTTTTGGGAAGGGATTTCGAAGATGATTCTTTCGGTTTTAAATCCCAAAGGAGTTTTTAGGCTCCTTTGACACCAGAAACGAAGATTAATGGAGTAATTCTCTGAGATGGCCTAATCTTGTCTTTATCAAAACAAGCATGACAAGTCCGTAAAATCTGCACCGCGGCCTTTGTTCCTCCCGACCAAAAACCTTGACGACAACAACAACAAAAAGGACTAAAAACGACGGGGAACAAAAGAGCAATCTTGGGACTCGAGGAGGCTTCGAGAAAAGAAAATAGCTAATTCCGGAGTGCACAACCGGTTATGGCGAGGAGGGCAAAGAAACAAAACATTCATCACCTTATGGTTGAGACATCTGGATGAGCTTGGGAGGGTTAGTGCAACAACCATCCACTGAAGGCAAATCTAATGAGATAGACAGCAGCTCCAAAGCGCTTTATGGTCATGCCATTGACCTTAGGGGAACCTTGAACCTTCCTTAGTGCTTGGAAGGGGTCTCCAAAGAACAGGCTTGAATTATGCTTTCGATGTGTTATCTTATTAATAATGGCGTTAAACACAGCATTCATGAAAAGGTAGCAGAGGGTTTAGAGCTCTGTGAACCCTAATGTTTAAGCTCATGTGGGACGATTAATGGCCTTGAGGATCCAATCTGATGTCATTACCCACATGTCTGCCACAGACTTACGAACAGATCCCAAGAGCAAAGAGGTCTAATCGTTGCATACATTTTTTCTATTGTAACGCCAAGTTCCGTGTCTTAGACGCCAATTGAAATGGCTGTTCCATGGGCGTTGAAGATAATATTAGCAGAGAAGAGAGTTGAGAGGCACCTTTGGGAGCCAATTTTTGGTGAAAGGGCTTGTTGGCGGGCAAAAACTTTTCCCATTGTTTGTCTTTCAGCTTTAGATTGAGCCGATATTTTCGGTTGAGAGAAGCAAAGACAAGAAGTGAATTATTTCCTGATCCACCATAGAAGTTTGAAAAACAACATTCTTGACTTTACTCCAAATATCGAAAGAACCAAATCAATTGACGTGTTAATTTTTTCAAACCATGTTAAGCTATTCGAGAGGTTTGTTAAGCACTGTTTAAAAAATTGCGCTGCAGTTCTTTAATGTTTGGAATAAATACGGAAGCGATCACGCAACCCATAAAGACTTTTCCCATTGATATTCATGGATGTTCCTGTCTACAGCTTTGTCACGTGGATTCCTAATGAATATGGTGATTGAGTACACTTTCTTGACGTCGTCGTCTCATTTTGGGACTTATTTAGAGGCTCGTTATCTTCTGAGGTCAAAGAAGACTTTTGCCTGGAAGGTCCCAGCAAAACGACAAAGAGGAAAATAGGGAATCCCATTCTCTGTGTAGACGCGGCAAAACCCATGTGCATTAATTCATGGAGGAAGCCTGTGGGGAGGCATCCTCATGGCTCCATAAAACCGAGGGCCAAAATAAGCCAGCTAATGGGCCTCAGTAGGGATACAGGTACTTATTTTGCACGCAGAAAAAAAAAAAACTTTGGGTCCCTCATTGAGGATAACTTGATAACGAAATAACTCGGAAATCTAACTGAGGGCCTCCATGTTTCCCCATTTTGCAGAAAGACTCCAAACATTGTTTGCTGACAGATTCCCACAACGAGAGAAGGTGAACTTTTTTTACAGTTCTAGTTTGGAGTTCGAGGCCCTCATTCTGGTATTCATGAGAACCACCATCCAGTCTCTGTCTACCCATTAATGTGGCCTAAATGAGCGGATTCCCTTCCGGCCAAAAACGGCTACACCCCGGGCTTCTTTGAAGAGCCCCATCAGGGTTGCCAATTTGGAAAAAAACACTGAAAACATGCCACTTGGATTAAGATCTATTCCTCGGTTTACTTCAATATGATGTTATGGTGAACAAAACTTGTTCTAGAGATATTAACAACGGTTAGATATAGTTGGGTATGGAGTTGTCAATTTTTGGTAGCCCTGATGTTAAGTATTAGGATCATGGCTTAAGTTCCCAAGCAGTCTACGAGGCGAAAGCAAACGTGAAACGATGAGTGGAGATGAAGAAGGGGCGATAGAAACGATGGGGGTGATATAGACTGTCTCTTCTTTTACCAGCCGGTAGTTCACATATTTTTCAAAGTCAGATTTTGGTTGGCAGTATTTCTAGCTTCCAAAACAAGTCTGTAGTGAGCTCAAGTTGAGCCATGAAAAAACTTCCACATCCTTTCATACGAGAGACAAGAACAAAGCTTGACTTGTTCTTGCGTCTCTCTTTTTTCCCCGATCTTGTTTCTCTCATCCATTGGGCCATGGATCTCGGATAAACTTTGGAGATTCAATCAACCTTGAACCAATGGGGAGAAAATTGGAGGCAAAGCCAATCGCAGAGCCTATTTGTAATCCTTCTTTGTGGCGAAGACAGAAGAGGCCTCTCGAATCGACCCGATCAATCCTTGATGAGCCAAATTTCCGGTCCAGTGAATGGTGATCCAATAATTTGAGGCGGATCCGCATGCAGAAGGATAATTAAGGCACATCCATAAAACAATCAGACCCCTGTCGTGTTACCCTTCCAAGATTATTGACGTCTACGAGTAGCCAATCCAATAGTTTTAGTCATTACAGGGTCATTTATTGAACCTCGGACATCTTTCCAAGATTGAACGGAACGTTTTATAACAGTAACAAAAAAGGGTAAAGAGAATGAACTGAAAGAAAGCAACCATATGACTTTAAAGACCATTAGCACGACACGTTTAATGAATTTGTTTAATCATTCCACGCTTCACCCACAGATGGCCTTCTAAGAAAGCCTTCGATTAATTTGTGGTGTTTCTAGGTTACATTTGGTGTTTGCCTCAAAGGATTAGAATCGAGGACCACTCTCACGCCACCAAACGGTTCCATCAGTTGATGAAAATAGGGTTGGTTACATTTTTATTGCACATTTACGAAAAAAGGCCAATACTTGGAAGAGCGTTAGTTTTCATCGAGCTTTCGAAAGCTGTTGACATTTATCGTTTCTTTGACCCCTTAGTTGGACGGACAATGGCAAGAAACCTCTCCTGGAAATGGAGTCCGACTATCGGTAGGAAAAAAGTCAAAGTCCTTTACTGGGGTTTGGCAATGTGTTCCACAAATGGAGTGACTGGAGGTCTCGAAGGAAGTCAGCTGCACTCGAAACAACCATTTCCTTGCAAATTGAGTTGACAAGAGCTCGGAAATGAAGTCAAGGGTCTGTTCCAAAGCCACAGTTGATGCTAGACTTTGGTTCCAACTGAGGCATCACAAACCTTTAGTTCCACCCACTCAAAATGCTCTCTTGCGTGGAATATTACCCTTCAAGACTTTAAGTTTATGGAACTCACTCCAACTGATCAATCAGAAGGGCGAAAATCGAGGTTACGGTGTGCCAAACTATGGCGGAGTTAACACAGAGGGAACATTTGGAACAAATCGTTTCTCGTTTTGGTGGGAAGCCTATCACATTCCCAGTCAGCTTCTTTGGCCCCAAGTCACAGATACGTATTACCCTTGTCTAGATGCTCGTCAAGGGCAAATAAACCAACTGTTTGGTCCAATTTAAGCATCATGGTCCCCGAGTCGAGAACTTGAGCCCCTCAAAAATCTGTGTTTCAAAAGATGTATGGTTCCGAACCAACAAATGAGGGCCCCAAAAATGACTTCTCCCTGGGAAAAGGCCAACAAGAGTAATGACTTGAGACTTCTTGGTCAGCCTTTAGAAGCCCTTGGGATCTTCCCATGGCAATTCCCTTATACAGAAAAACCGATTGGGCGAAAGGGAGAGAGCAACAACTTTGAGGGTGGGTGTGGGCCCCAAAATTTGCTCATTTGTCAGGAACGAGAAGAGCAAATCGAATGCCAAGGTAGTTGGAACCAAATGAGATTCCGCATCAACAATGAACCAATTTCAAGAGTGCCCGGTATCCTCCAGAGAATGCCACGAATTTCAAATGCACCCACGCACACACACCCTTTGTTAAGATCAAATCAAGCATCAAATATGGTCCTTTCTGCTCAAATGGACCACTGCATGAGACGGGAGCGGCCTTTGAAGTGGGTCGAACTAGGTTTAAACGTTTCATTGAACCCATTTCCCACCGGTCTTACATGAAAGGTTCAACTACCTTTGATCCCACGCATGTGAAGACAGTTTATGCCTCCAGAGACCACTTTGATCCGGTCTATTTTTCTCCACCTTACTATTGAAAATGTTCATGATCTTCCAATATCCACAACGGTTTTCCTCAAGGTCGGGTGGAGAGTGGTTCTGACAAATGGCACGATTTGGTGCATCCTCCCCTCGTCCCATTCAACTAATAAGGTAAATGGACCTCGCACCCAACCTCGCCTGGACGATATTGTGGTGATACGGGCCGCTCTTCAAGGGGGCCCAAACTTAAGAGATTGGCCGAGATAATGCAATTGGTTTGATCTCACTCCGGCCAGGTCATTCCATCTCCTTCTAATGATGCTCATTTCTGATTGAATGGGATCCTGTGTCCACCTTGTGGAAATGAAAAGGGTCTTTACTACCGTTGCGGCTCAAGCCTCAAAGTTGTTTGGCTATGGATGAGAAAACTTGGAAAGCCTTGATGGATGGAAAGGTACACCGCATTTTGACCCCGGGTCTTGTGGTTTGCCCATTCCCGTGGAACGTGCTTTGAGCAAGCTCATAATGATATGGAGATGCTCGGTTTTAGTGGTCCATGAAGGGTACCCAAGGGATTTTGGCGAATAAGCGAGAAAGAACGACAGTGTTGCGAAATGAAGACTAACTTACGATTTTGGTGTGAAGCCTATTCAGCTCATGGTCCAGTTTGGCTTTCTGCTTGGCGTCCTTGGCCTTCTGAGCCTGTCCATGCCTGGCCTTGATGAGGTTTCCACCGACAAGTCCATCGGTTCCACTCAAGACTGAGTGGGAGTTGTTATTGTTGGTTGTGGAGGACAACGAAGAAGAAGAAGCTAAAGAAGCACTTGATGGGACATTTCGAGGACTTGGCTTCAAATTGGCTGATGGACCAGGTGCTTGAAGAGGGCCTCCTCCACCTCCTGTCGTTGGTGGCAACCCTTGGTGTCCGCTGGTGAATTTGGAGAACCGATTTAAAAGGTTCATCACGATGTTTGTTTTGTGGAGAGGGGCGCCACTCTCCGTCACTCCAGGGTTGCCGACGACGGGTTTGATATTGCTCACATGGTTATTGTTCTTTTCGGGAAGATGATTGTCATTGTTATTGTTGTTCAAATTTCCCGCTCCTGGAAAAGAAAGACGCTTTATCAACTGTTTTGCCGAAACGTCTGAGTGATCCATGACTTTGAGGAAGTTTCGGTAGATGGTGTAAACGAAAACATTATCTTCAGCAATTTTCAAGCGTATTTATCAAAATATGAAAAAAACTGTTTTCTATTCTCCGATTTTGAAGAGGATTAAAAAGGAACTGGATGATGACACTTTACGCATACGAGCAAATAAAGACTGATTACACACTTCACGGTTTCCTTTCAGCCGAAAAAGGTTTAGCTTAAAAGTTCTGTTGATGGGCATCTTTAAACACTGTTGTTAATGATACATTGGTTACTTTGAATATCTAGTTGCTACTTATAGTTCAAGGATCTAGCACGTTTTCTGACGAAGGTGCTAACAGTATGAAGGCCTGAATCAATTCCCACAGGAAACGCCCTGTTATATTCTGGGAAGCAGTCCTAAAAATAGCAAGGCCAAGGTTGACCCACAAATTGTATCGGGAAGTAAAGTTGGCGCTCGTTGCGAATATTTATTACGTCATAACAAGCAAGTCACTGCGCTGCGCTGGATCTTACCATGAGCTTTGCAAAACTGCTTCATTTTTTTTCAATTTTAGAAATCTGTTTTCATTTTCAAAGCATTTTAAGTTTGTAAAGGTATCAACAGCAACACTGCGATTTATTTTTCGATTTTCAGCAACTTATACCTTCTTAATCTGAAAAAAACAATCCCATCTAGAGAAGGTTTCTTTGCGCATGCTGGTCAAATACCTTTTTCTAAACAAAATTACTTTACAAACTTAAGAATGATTGTTATTAATTTGCATCGACCCTTTTGTTTTGGCAGGTAAATTTGTTATAAAACGACTCTAATTGAGAAAAGAGTCGTTTATTGTCGTTAACTTACCGTTAAAAGATTGCTGCTTTTTCTTAACACCGGGTGAATGAGACCTTGTGGTACGACCATCGCCTCTTTTCGTCAGGGTGGCCATCTTTCCGTTTTGAGCAAGGCTGCGAAATAGATGATTTTTTGGTTCGTTTTATCGAAGAGTTCAATGCTTATGAGTTTGGTCGGGGGGACAGAAGAGAAACTTGAGTGTTGAGGTGGGTCACACATTCCATGAATGAGGTCATTTTCTTGGAAGCACCAGAGTCTAGCATAGGTTTGTCAAGTGTGATCGGTGTTCAGTTCAATAAGGTTAGGAATAGAGGATTATTGTGGCAACCAATTTCCGAAATGCCCCGGTAAACCCTATGAAACTTGGCTCTCGGGGTTCAACTCGAGGAATAATTGGACAAGTGGAGTGTGTGTGTGTGCCCACAGATTATGTGAAGAGTAGTAGACCGGTCCAAATTTGGACCCTCTTTTCATTTCCAAGCCTTTTATGGACCTGTAAAGCTCAGGGAGCAAATGGGCAAACCAAAGAAGTTCGCTTCATGGCATCAAGTAAATACCCCCGGGCTTTTATAAGATTGCACGTTTACGATTACCTCGAGATTTTTGGTCGAGGACGACTCGAGAACATTGGCTCCTCAGTCACAAACTAAAAGCTTGTTTGTTCGGAATTCGTGTACATTTCATCACGAGACAAGTAAACCATTCACTTGGCCGTGGAACTTGAAACAAACTGAGCCGACAAGCCAAAGTCTCAAGCGTTTGGTTTTGGTCTCGTTTTTTAGGTGTCGGTGGTCTCAAATTTCATCTCTACGTAATCCAATCCAATAAATATGGTCGGAAACCAGCTCTCCCAGCAATAATGAGGTCTCTAACGAAACCTGCGAAGCCACAGACCGAAATATCGAAATTGGTCCAACTCTAGGAACAACTCAGAAAAGTGTTCCTGGAATGATTCGTGGAAACTAAAAAAACAATGTCTCGTGACCAAGTCAGTCCCAAGATGTGGGAATGCACAAAGCTCGTCTCTATCAGTGTTATCGCAGTCTCTAACTTGGAAAGTAAGGAAAAACTTTGGCAGACAATTAATGTTCCCCCGATGGATCTTTTTCTTTCAAGGTCTTGGAGCCAGGCTGGTTATCACAATTGTACACATTTCCTCTGGTCTGTTTGACACACAAAAAAGGAGCAAACCGGTTGTTACTTACTTGCTTGTCTCCTTGGTTGGTGGATCTTCAGATCACATTGTTCCCACACTTGTCGTTTTTAATCATCTCAAAGACCACAAACCAGATCCCAGCCTTTCGCTTTATCGAAGAATAAGGCTCGAAGGTTAAATCTCACGATGGAACACGCCGTCTGTTGTCCCGATCTACTTATGATTCTCAGCGTTATGTCTTTGACTCAAGAGCGGATATCCTGATGTGGAACACTCGCACCTCCCACCAGAAACACTGGATCAAGCCCGACAAAACTGTGGAACGGAAGAAGAGTCTTGACTCTCTCTCTCTTTCCCTCCGTTTGTCTTGGAACATGGCAATGGTGTGTTCCCTTATTTTTCTGGAGGACGCAAAAGGAGGAAGGAGAAGAGCGGGGAGAAGGTGGCACATTTGCCAGTTCGATCCTGACGAACACAAGACTCCATGGTGAATAGCCGATCAAAATGTCTTGAGGCGCACCAACGGCTATTTGGACGATGGTTCACGAGAGGAGAAAGAATGGTTAGGGGGTGGAATAAGCGCCCGCAAAACTCATGAAACTGTCAGGATGCAAGAAGGTATGCTGCCAAATGTGGGCCATGTTCCCCCGTCGAGGGGATGTCCGATCTCATGTCTTTCTGAGGGAAGAATTTGTATAATTTGGGTTGAACAGACCGCACAAAGCTCTACATGTTTGGAACCTCAAACCAAGAGGTCCTAATGAATATGTACACTTTTCCAACCAACAGAACGAACATTATAGCCAAATAAGCTTCTTTATTTTTAATACCAAAAGTCCTATCATTTACTGTGTCCAATCTGGCAGAATACGGAGATCGTTGATTGACCAATATCCAATTCCTTTTAAAGGCGCGAAAAATCTTGCATAGTTTATTAAATCAAGCAATGTTTACTCACCAGATATTGCAGGGTTGTATAAGGCCCAAAGGATGTTCCTTGAGGGATTCCAAAGATAATGGTAAGGAAAATCTAATCAATGATGCCTGAAAAGTGTGATTGATGCAATCGGTAAAAAAGCAGCCTACTTTAAAGTTGTACTTCATCTGTTTTTGATCGAACGCAAAAAGAATTTAATCAAAATTTTCGTAAACCAGCTAAAAAATGGTTTTTTCTAAAGTTTTGATAAGACCCACTAAAGCTCGTTTGTTTGTTAAGGAGTCAGTACATAACAGACATCCTTACAGTGCCATGAACGAATTTTCCCACTTCTTGCCACTTTTTGGTTGCCAATAGCAAATGTTGGTAATTGTTGACATTGAAAGATGGTTCAACGCTAACTTTTGACTCCAAAAAATTCAGTTGTGATGGTCGCAGTAGCCATGATCGAACGCCAGCCATCCGCAACGTGAACGGACGCCGTATGCACTACGCCACACCTCACCCACAAACCCGAAAACTAGTAGAATAATACGAGGATGACTCTACGAGGTACAGCAGCTAATTTTTTCATCAACATTCCTTTATCATTGGATCAAATTTTCGAACAATAGAAGCATTAGACATAAAATATTCCCATTTGTTACGAAACTTCACTAAGCACTGTTCTTTCCTTTCTCCACGAAGTCCACTGTACTCAATGGAATTGAGCGACAACTTCTTCAGAAGTCTCAAGTCCATGTTCCTACCAGCTAAACCCATGAAAGTCTCGTAAAAATCAAAGCTCAAACCCCACCCACCCCACATGGCCACATCGTCGCTGGCAATCACCAACCCTGTAAAGTTGGATTGAATCAACACAGAGGCAGGATGATTGCGAAGGTCGTGAACCAAAGTCAAGACCTGATTGGATAGGGGACAAACCTCAATGGCCACATTCTGATCCAAGGCCATTTGCCATGCCTCTGGGTGACGAGTTATGGCATATCCATGACCTAACCGTGATGCACCCAAGAGAAGGCCATCAATGATGTTTTTGTCGGTGGGTTGACCTTGCCAATTGGTTTCACCGGCATGGAAAAAGAACTTCAAGTCCGGGTATTCTTCTTTGATGGCTAGAATGTCTTCAGCGTACTCAACAAGAAAGAGCCCAAGATCTTCTTGTCCCATAATGTCTAAACCAATCACTAGATCAGGATACATCTTTTGATATTCCCCCATGGAAGTCAACCAAGCTGGGAAATTCTCAAGGTCGTCATTCACTCTTGAATGGGAGAGGATGATATTAAGGCCACAAAAATCAGGGTTCGCCGAGCTGAACTCTTCAGAGATGTCTTGGAAGAAATCTAGAATGTCCTCTCCGCTCATGAGATCACATGTGACATTGTTGATGCAATACTTGGCGTCAAGGAAAGTCCGAATCTCAAGGAGTTGTACGTTATCATCAAGCATCTGAGTCATAGCTTGCCAAAAATACTGTCGAAGGACATCTTTAGTGGATACTAGAGAATGAATGGTATCCCAGGTTTTGAAGAACTTTTCCCAGACATGATTGATATCCGGGTATGTGATATATGGATCAGGAACTTCGAGCGAGAAAAAGCTTCTCAAATACTGGTCAAAATTTTCTGGACCTACTTTTGCTCGTTCCTCTGCCACTTTCAGCCAATCACAATTCGGCGGGTTCGTGGGAATTTGAAGCCATGAGAAAATCAAGTTTCCGTTTGAAGGGTCAATGCACATGAGTAAATCTGGTTTGTAGGTTAAATTAGCAATGACCCAATCCAAGGACACGATTGAGAAGTCGTGGGTGTGTAAATTCCCTCCTTTGGGCATTTCTCGTAGAATGTGGAACACTTTTGAAGCTTCTATTTGAGGTTTCGTGAGGAAAAAATGCTGACTTGGCGGGAAGTGTGACAACACAAAGGCCTCATCCAACTCTTCAAATTTGGCCTCCATGAGGAGGTGATTGAACTGAATTTCCTCTTGACTTAGAGACAGCTCAGCTCCAAGGTAAGAATGATCCTCTTTATCAAGGACTTCATCACGTTCAGAGAGATATTCACCAATCGTTTTAGCCTGAATCACATTAAAAACTTGCACGAAAAAGACCAGAAGCTTCCCAGCAGTCCTCATTGTCTTCAAGTTAGCGTTGGACTCTAATTAAACAAAAGTCGCCTGCTCTGAAAACACCTGTAAGCTTTAAAATGTTTTATTTACACACGAAAGTACAGTTCAAGCTTTATCACTTGCATAAGATCATTTCTACGTACTCAAGGCTAACTTGATTCATGGATCATGGAATAAAATTGAGAGCATTCATCCTCCAAAAGCGCTTGTGGAGTGTCAAACTCCACAACTTTGCCTTCATCAAGAACTAATATTTTATCATAGTTCAATACTGTGTTCAAGCGGTGAGCAATCGTGATCAAGGTTTTTCCCTCCAATTCGCGGAAAAGCGTCTCTTGAATACTCTGATCTGTCTCGGCATCCATTGAAGCTGTTGCCTCGTCAAGAAACACGATCGTGTTGTCTTTGAGTAAGGCCCTTGCCAAGCAAATGAGCTGCTTTTGACCCACGGAGAAATTTGACCCACCTGAAAAAGTACCAACAATTACATTCTAGGGTTTTTCAAACATGGACAATTTTCCCATACCTTCTTCGACTTTATGTTCCAAGCCTGCGGCAAAGTTTCGGATATGAATATCCATCCTACAGTTGGTCAGACTGGTCCAGATAAAGTCGTCCTTGTATTTATTAAAAGGGTCAATATTCTGCCGGATGGTGCCTTTGAACATGACAGGGTCTTGAGGAATCATAGTGATTTGAGATCGGAGTGTATGCAAACCCAATGCCCGGACTTCAACGCCATCCAAGAGCATTTGACCAGTCCAAGAATCTACCAAATTCAGCAATGCCACTGCCAAAGAGCTTTTCCCCGCTCCTGTTCGTCCGCAGACCCCGACCTTTTCCCCCGATTTTATGGTCAGATTAACACCCTTGAGAACTGGATCAAGATCTTCATCGTAAGACAGGGTAAGGTTATGGAACTGAATGTCCCCTCTCTTCACCCATCGTCGGTCTTTTGGGTCGACTTCTGGATTTCTCCATGGCCTTTCAACTGGGGCGTTTTCTTCGGTCTCGCGGATTCGTTCCAGATTGACTGCTTGTTCCTCCAGTTTACAACCGTTCTGAAGGACCCAGTTGAATGTTTCTGTTATGCTCAATGCATAAGTGATGCTCAATCCCACCCATCCAGCCGTCAAAGCACTTCTTTGGCCGACTGCAACCAATGCAGCCACCAAAACCACAATGTTCCCCAATGCTTCACTTCGCAAACTCAACCAACGAGTGGCCATTACAGAGGCGTATTGGAAACGAAGGTTTTCCTGGACTCGAGATTCAAACTCGTCAGTAAACATATTTTCATGTTGAAATGCTCTGATGGTCGAAATTCCTTGAATGGTTTCACTAAAGTGGAGATTAATTGGAGATTTGGTGCTAGAACCGAACCTCTGGAGTTGCCGCGAGCTTGGAATGTACACTCGAATGAGACAGACGTAAACAATAACCAATGGCAAAATGATCACCATGAAGATAGGTGTAGAGATACTGATGACAATGAGGACGGATGTGACCTCCATTAGGGTGAACAGGAAGCTTGATAGGGCATTTGGCAGAGGTTGATCCACGGTATTCATGTCAGCGGAAAACCGATTGATGATACTTCCCGTTGGAGTGGTATCGAAAAATCTCGTCTTGGCACGAATTATGACGTCAAACAATGAGTTGTGGATGATCTTGCTACCTCTGGCACAAGCAAGGTAGAATACCAGGTTTCTCAAGAAGCTCAAGATTGCTTGAGCTACTCCAAAAGCAGCCAATACCCCAATGTAGTAGCCATTGTCTGGATCCTTCTCGACGGTCAAGGATGTATTGGAATTAGTCTGAGAATGATTAGCAAGTTGTGAGTTATGATCTGACCAAGCAGCTAACCAAACTGTTGAGCTTGTAGAAATCGCTTGATTGGCCATGAAAAGACCAAGAATGAGAACGCAAATTGGAGCCCCCAAGGCTCCCAGGTATTTTTGGTAAGCTCGGCTTTTGACTCTACCAGTGAGCACCTCTTCGTCTTTTAATCTTTGAGCCAGAGCTGTTTCTTTCTTATCCTTGGCCACAGGTTTTCTGAGCTTTTCAAACTTGTTTGTGTTTTCTTCAGGGTTTTCAGTTTTTGATTCGTCTTCTCTTTCCTCAAAATGTTCGACTAAGCGAGATAACTCTGATGATGACGTCATGACTTTTGTGGGAGGGCCGAATTCGACTAATTGGCCATCTTTTAAAACAGCAATAAAATCGGCTTTGTTTAGAACACTTGTGTTGTGGGTGGTCAATATTCTTGTCGAGTGTCTTAGGATTCCGGAATTACTCATGACCTCTTCAAAGACATGGTTGGCAGTTTGAGAGTCCAATGCCGACAAAGGGTCATCCATAAGGTAAAGATCGGCCTTGGAGTAAGCTGCTCGTGCGATTGAAACTCGTTGCTTTTGTCCTCCAGACAGATTAATCCCTTTCTCTCCAATCAAAGTTTGGTCCCCATCCATCAGTTGTTTGAGATCTTGTTCTAAGGAACAAGCTTCAACCACCTATAAAGGAGGTAATTTTTTCGTTTTTAAGATCCTGTGAACGATGAATTGGGTGTTTTTAGAGGCATGCACCAACCAACGGTTTATATGTAATAATGTGTTTCGAGTTCGATTTTTGGCAAAGTGTTGCAGTACTGGCCCTTGTTTGGGTTTTTGGTTCAAAAAGCTTGCCTCAATTAAAGTTTTTGAACGGCCAGAGACATAACCTTCAAGTCATAAATGGCAGCACCACTGAAAATTCGAAGCACATCAGCAATATACGTAACCAAATTTCATCCAATGACTTCCGTCCATCATGCAGTAGTAAGTGAAAAACGCTAATGGATCTTGACGGTCTTGTAAATTTAACCCACGAATGGAGTCTCATTGATTCCTAACCAATCTGTTACGACTAAGGCTTAAACCATTCCTCGTAAAAAGCACTGGATCACATGGATCAAAATGAGGAATTTATTGCTCTGCCCTATTCCAAAAACGGAATGGCATTTTGAAATACAAATTATTTACTTCTGAAACTAGAATTAATGTCAGAGGTGGTGATGCAAAGGGCGTGTTTTGCGTTTGATTAGAAAAAGTTGACTCTTGGATTATGAAAGCCCATATTTTAAAGACACGAAGTACTTCAGTGCTACAGGGTCCGTAAGTAAACTCTTGTTGATGAATTTTACATTGGAAGAGCTTTTGAATAAGTTCTCAATTCACTAGATGTTGATTTTGAAATTGTTTCTTTTTCGTTCAGAAGAGCATTACTCGTTAAGAAGACTGACACGAAACGAAGGATGAATTTGAAAGGCACAAATGCACCTTCGAAACTAATCAGTAGTATAACTTTAACAAAATTCGAAGGCTTGTGATTTTTAGCTCGCATGTCACCTTTTCAAAAAGAATATCGCCAATAAATAAAATGAGGGAAAGTGATGCTGTTTTTTTTTGGATTTCGAAGCCCCCAGATGCTTTGAAACAGGTTGAAGATTCAGTTTGGACATTTAAACCAATGTTTTGAAAAAAATACAATGTTTGTGTTTTCAGTGAAAAAGCTCTGAAAAGGCCAATTTTTGCATGAAAACAGGTAGGTTAAAAGCACCGAATGAAGTTTAGAGGTTGTACGATACATATTGGTTGCTTAAACAACACCTACACAACTATGTTAGTGCAGTCACAGTGTGCAGATTTTTCCAAAACCCTCTCCCAAAGTGTCAAAATTTAAAATGCAGACTTTTTCGCGCTGAATTTCCAAACTTGAATTGCCCACAGTGATTCAATTAAAGTCTCTACTATCTTAACATTATGTAAATATTGCAACACTTTTTGAATTTGAAAATTCAGGTTGTAGTTATGAATCCCCCATTTTTCCCAATGGGACACTGTAATCGCATGCGTTTTCTTTTCTTACCGCTGGAGCCACCACCCCAACTTCAATCCGCCTGTATTAGCTTGGAAGAAGTGAGAGTGCTTCAGTGAAAACGTGATAAATCCCTCCTGTGAAAGGCTTTTTGCCAAAATGAGAACAGAATTGATTAGGTTAGAGACATATCTAAGTCATCAAACAATCACTCTCAACATTGGTTGACAAAATGCCGAGCATTTTACGATCAAAATGATAGTGATGATTTCACTTTTCCTCACACTCCAGCCTCAGCTGCCGCGTCTCGTCTGCCTTCGAGAAGAGAGCGAGCAATTTTAAAATTTCCCGCTAAGGTAACGGAGCGCAGACTGGCAGATGGGCAAAGTAGGGCTGGACTGTGAAGAAGCGTAATATCATCGCTATCATTTTGATCGTAAAATCCTCAGCATTTTGTCGACCAACGTTGAGAGTGATTTTTTGATGACTTAGATTTGTCTCTACCCCAGTCAATTCTGTTCTCATTTTGGCAAAAGGCCTTTCACAGGAGGGATTTATCACGTTTTAACTGAAGCACTCTCGCTTCTTCCAAGCTAAGACAGGCGGATTGAAGTTGGGGTGATGGCTCCAGCGGTAAGAAAAGAAAACGCATGCGATTACAGTGTCCCATTTCAGCTAATTGTTTGACTTGCAATTGAGACGCACCAAAACAGTGGTATGGATGACTTTAAATGCTTGTTGTTCAGTGCAAGCAATTTTGGGTTTCAACTGAAACAAGGAAGGAAATTTTGGCTACGGTTGTGGTACAACTTCATAAAATTTCATTTTCCATTTTTCTCATTCTTAAGTTCAAGTTCAAGCACAAATGGAACCATACACCAAACATGGGCCTTTTCCTTGCACTACTTCCATTCAAGTATTGTTCATAAAGTACCAACCTTTTTGTACCAATTTTCATCTGGTTTGTCTTGGGAGAAGGTAATGTTGTTCTTCACCGAAATGTTTTGAATCCATGGCTCTTGACTGACATAGGCGATTGTGTTTCCGTTCACCAAAACCTCGCCTTCAAACCTTTCAGTCTCCCCCAAGATAGCTGAAAGTAGCGTGGACTTGCCCGATCCAACTTGGCCAATCACCGCCACTAAACTTCCTTGGGGAATAGCGATATTTATGTCCTTCAAGATGGGTGTGGCTACTGTCGGATCTTCCCAACCGAAAGATCCATTCCTGATTTCCACCGAATATTTCAAATGAGTATTTTGTCTTCCCAACTTAAGGGGAGTTGGATCAAGCTCCTTGGATTCGAAAAACTTGTTGATCCGCTTGATACTTACAACAAGTCTCAGTGTCTCCGTGATAGACCAAGGAAGAAGATGCATTGGCAGTCTCAACAGATTGAAGAGGGCAATGCAAACAAACACTTTATCTGCAGTCAAATGATTGCTTGAACTGATTGATACATAGGTGGCAAAACTGACAAGGGTCACCAAAACAGGAGCCGAGCCAAACACAAAATTGATGAAGGCTTGAAGAGCGGCCTTCTTTTCTAGGAATTTAAGCTCTTGAGCGCGAAGCGACAATATTTTGTCAGCAAAGGCCTCTTCCCAAGTGTTGAACTTGATGATTTTGATATTGCTGAGGATCTCATACATGGACCTTATCCTTTGATCCTTGACCTTCATATATGCGGACTGAAATTTTCGATCATATCGGCTGGTGACCATATTGAATGGAATTAGAACTAGCAATATGGCCACCCCACTAAACACTGCGGGTCCCAGTTCTTGATATAAGAAGTACACCGCCAAAACGATCTGGAATGGCATTGACCACACCATATTAACGCGAGGTAGAACTTCCTCAATCGTGGAGGCATCCGATGCCATAAGATTCACAATTTGTCCAACCGTTTGTCTCTGACCAGAGTTAGAGAGCCTCAAGGACTTTTTGTATATTGCACTGACCGTTGCGGTTTTCATCTCCATGCCTGCGTGGTAACACTGTTTCCAGTATTGCTGAAGCACCAAGATTTGAACAAGGTTCACACAGAACAAGAAACAGGCCCAAAAGTAGCCTTTCCAAACTCCTTGGTCTGGATCACTAGATTGGGCAAACCGGATGAGTTTTTTCAATATTTGTGGAGCGATGAACTTCAGAATGTCTTGGATCACTTTTAGCAGAACAGATTGGAAGAATCTTCTTCCAAAAGCTTTAATCAGAGCCCTTTCAATGTGCACTTTTTCTTTGACCACTGCACTGATCTCCAAATGGACCCCAGCACCTTCCCCATTTACTTTGTCGGAATTGGTTGAACAAAAAGCGTCATTTGAATGACCAATATTTGTAATATTGACACGATCTGTTGTGAATTGTCTTTTGAATTTGTCAGAAATTGTCTTAACTTGAAGTTCTTTACCTACTTCAGGCACAGAACTCTTCACCAATGGCGTTTTGAACCCGCTCCAAATCAGTTTGTCAAACCACGTGAAAAGTAGTATTGAAGGTGCGGAAGCTTTAGCTTCAGGACTCTCTGAGACATTTTCAGAAGTTGACACATTCGAGAAAAACTGAAGTACACACCCAACTATGATAAATAAGAAAAAGGCAATTCGGATTCCGGCTTGTGTCAACTCATAAACATGGCCAGGATCCTTAAAATGAAACACTTGAATGGCGGATACAAAAGTTGGGCATTGGAATACCATCAGAATCAACCAAAAGAAAAGCTGGATAAAAGACCGGACATGGCCCTCTTGATGGTGAAGAAAAGTGGCACTCATTTGCAAACCAAAAGTGGCCACAAACACCAGGGATGCCAGCCATTCACTTGAAGGTCGGTCCCTTTCTTGTCCAATGTTCAGAAGATTGGCAATCTGAAGCACAGTCAGTGCAAACACAACAATCACACGACAAGCAAAGAGCGGCGATTTCAAAGGCAACCAAAGTTTGTTGTTCCGGTGAGCTCTGAATAATTTGGCGTAATATCCCACAAATAGCCACAAGAAACCGCACGGAACATAAACCAATGCGGTTTGATGAAAGCATGGGGTAAAATTCGGTCTGACGTCATGAGTGATCAATTCGGGGTCCCAAAACCTCTCGTTACAGAAGCCCATGTTCAACACTAGACTACTTGGTCGTCCAACAGTTCTTGCGGACTAAAATGGTTTGGTTGAGAAGCGCGTAACCAAGAATGAAACCAGTTTTAGGCATGAGAACTCATATGCTACTTATAACCGCTCTCAATGACCCGAAATGGAAAGAAAAGGTCATTGTACACGAGAGTTAGCACTAACAATTGTGCTGTTACAATTTTACTTAAACATTTCTGTTGTACAGGGTGCGTCATTGTAAATCAATCATCAATGCTACTGAAAAAATATCAATTCAAAAGAATTTGATGTTATATTTAAAATTAAGAACAGAAAAATCTTCAAAATTGCCTCATAAGCTTGTGCCATTATCAATACTTTGGTCACTTTTGACCTCAAAACTTTACATTCAAACTCTGTTTTTTTACTATAAATGAATGATTGCTTATAGAATTAAGGTGAAATATTGAAATTTGAAGATTCAATCTTGACATTTGTCTTGGATTACGGGCACAAATTTGACACGATTTTTATTTAAATGGAGACACATCCCATCAACTAGTGGGCTCAACTTTTTTGCCATTAATACGCATTAATACGCAGGTAGGTTGACAGCACTTTTCATTACTTTTATGTCAACGAAATTATCCGGTGACTTAACTGAATGAAATTGAAAAACTTGCCTCTACCTTGTGAGAAAATTGTGAAATGAGATTCTAAGCAAAAAACTCTTGCAGACGGTTCATGTGGCAAAAGATCTATTATTCAAGTCAGTTGGGTTCAGACCTTGGTATGATTTGCAATATGGTTTCATCGCCAGATGCGTCATGTCAAAAAAGTTGATTTTGTTTTCAAGTAAAGCATCTCAAAAATATTCACACCAAGTCAAAAATTACCGGGTGATAAGAAACAGAAGAGCAAACAAATCTAGTTTGTAACTTGGAAATGGTTGACCTCGTTAAAAACGTAAAAAACTCAAAAAGATGTGGAAGAAAAGAATTCTTAGAATGCATGTTTTTATTCCCTTTGTGTGGGCTAGTTTTCGATTTTAGTAATCGTAATTAAATTTCTGGAGGGAGACAAAGTGGGAGTTGCAAAATCTGTTTTTAAAAATAACCCCTCACAGAAAAAGGTGGTTGTTTCAATATTGAATCAAGGTAGAAATAGCTTTTTCTGACTCTTCAAGCTGTTCAACAAATCCATCATATGCACTTAAGGTGATGTTCCTTTATGGTTTCAATCGCGAATTATTAATGATATAGTTAGCCGTTCCGTTTTATTTGGAACACCCGGTACATGATTCACTCGCACGTAAAACATTTTGGGCTTACTTAAAACATGTTTAGATATATTTGCTATACTGCAGGCATTCTGTTGAGAAAAAACGGACGTTTAAGTTTTCCAATCAACCTTCCTTGGCTATAAAATTTATCTTTATGAAAAAGTCAGTTTTGGAAGAGTACAAATGATACATGTACGTATGGACCATATGTTTAAGACTCGAAAAACCAGGAGCATGCATATAAATTTAAAACCGGCTGGTTAGAGTATCACGTTAGAGGTGATAAATTGCAGGTTTGGCCCTCCGTTAATGAGAAGAAATTATCACCAAATGGGGATTATCTTTTTTTCTGTCCACTTTGATGCTGATTGCACGATTTGTGTGACGTACTTTAAGACGTTTACATGGTAACTTGATTAAATGTCGTTTTTGACTCAAGCATAAATGAGTACGTTTACCTTCTATAAGACTATTTTTACCCCTTTATGAAAATGTTGCAAACTATGCTTTTAAGGCCAAGGATAATCATCAATCCATTCATCATTTTTTTAAATTGAGGTGTGGCAAATCTATGAAAGAATCCAAGTAACTCCAGAAAGTGAGTTCACCGAAGGGAGGAAATTATTAGCCGTTTTACATGAAAGTTCACGACACTTCATTGGAATAAACTTTAATGTTAAAAACAGGAATTTCAGAATTGTAATAACACATTTTTTGGGATGAATCGAAGAAAGCGAACAAATAAATTTTGAAAAACATCTAAAATACATGCAAACATGATTTTGCTCCATATTTCTAAAAACTGGTCAATTTTCGCACTTGCTTCTGAGGCTTCAGGGCGAGTGCAATCAAAAAATTGGTACATTAATGGTTGGGGAATGATCCGGTTTGGTGTTGGCAATTTAAGATTTTTTGGGATCCAGTTTTAGCATATTTCTATTACTGGCTCGTCAGGAATGAAGACTCTTTCCAAGTGATTTGATCTCGTTTCAAAAGTGGTAGTAAAACAATCGCGATATGTCTCATCTTATTACTTAATTCAAACAACGCCTTTGCTATTTCAGGAGGGAAATAAATCTCATTAAAGATCAAAACTCTTTATCATATCTTGCTTTAATGGGTTTGTTTGGACTCACATCCCGCATTTTCTTTCTTTACTTTAGGAGAAAATAACGTGATCTGTAGTTATCACGTCTTTGTAAGCTTATCTTTTAGAGATCCTTTCAAAGTCATGTTCACATTTAGCAACCCAAACGTTTTGTTGTCGGATTTTAATTAACCTTAAGGGGTGCCTTCAGGGCTGATTGACGAGATTGACCGACACCAAACGTTTTTAGAGATGGACGTATTGCTTAACACAAATTCCATAAAAGGTACGAGTCAGGTTGTGGTAGTCCAGTAATTGGTTTTTATCTCTTCTTTAAACTGTCATTTGTAGCACTCACCAAATATCTCTCTCGAGGGTAATGCAAGAGTTCATTGTTTAGAGTGAGGATAGTTTCAACCTTTTTTTTCGAGATATGGACTAGACTTTAAGCAAATTAACCAAAAATATGAATCTTTGTTCGACCTGTAAAAGAAAAAGTGCTCTGGACCATGTTGTGCCAAAATAGAACCTTTCTGCTGTTTTCCAACCTTAAACAAGAATAACTCATTTTATAAATATTCCTTTTCAGCGACAACAGTATTCTTTGTTCAAGGGGCATTATGTTTTAAAATGTGTTTCGGTCACTAACAAAACATTCTTTATTGCATGCTCTTCTTCTACATTTATTCTTGTATCAAGCTTTGAATGCACTAGTACTTCACTGAGGGTTGTACTGTTCAATGCGATCGCTCAACGGATGAGACAATGAACGTTTTCGTCCCACGTCATGCGCTATCGTGTTTGCGTCAAAGCCTTGTTTTACCAAACAAACTGGATGCTGACGACATCGTCGTTGCTGCTTTCTAATTTCCCCTGCCAAATTCTTCCTTCTCTACATGTTAAGTTTTGGTCTCGTACCTAAAAACCAATTATTATTCTCTGTTTCAAGGTACATAGAACATAAAATAATGAAGTTTTTGATGAGAGGATCAATTTAAATATGTTCCATGCCCAATCACTAACTCAGGTTGACACTTGAGAAAGCCAGGAGAACAGCTGATATTGCACAATGAGACCGGTTCCATGAGACGAGAGTCAGAGAATTGGCAATGAAGACGCGATGAGAGTGTTCAATGGAGGGCTGGAAAGCAATCACGAGTTTGTTGTGTCTCTATGGATTCCTGAAGGAATTACGACCTTCGGAACCGTTTCTGACGGAATATCTCATCAATCCAAAATGGAGCAATATCACTCTTGAGGAGGCCTACTACGACGTTTATCCCGTGTGGACTTACTCCTATTTGGCCGTTTTAATCCTAGTTTTTCTCCTCACGGATCTTTTAAGGTATAAACCAGTGATTGTGGTCGAAGGATTTGCCTACATTGGAACATGGCTTCTGCTTCTTTATGGAAAAGGAGTAGCAACCATGCAGGTGAGCAAATTTGGGTCTAAAAAGCTAAACTTGACTGGGTTGCGTGACTTAAGGTGTGATGATCTGACTCACCAAACCTCTTGAATAATCTGGTTGATTTTACAGCTCATGCAATTTGTGTATGGAGTTGCAACTTCAACAGAAGTGGCATACTATTCTTACATTTATACCAAGGTGAACCAACAGCATTTCCAAGTGGTTACATCTTGGACCAGAGTAGCTCTGCTTTTAGGAAGATTCTTGTCTGGCTGCTTAGCTCAAATATTGACCTCCTCAGGTAAATGGTTTGATTTCACATTTGTTTGATTCCTTTGGATAAATCATGTAGTTGTTAAAGGTTTGTGCGACTATAGAGGCTTAAACTATGTGTCTTTGGTCAGCGTTTCTTTGGCCACATTGGTCTCCTTCCTTCTTCCAAAAGTCACCAAAACCATCTATTTCCACCATGACGAATTTTCTCCAGTAGATAACCTTGAGAGTGAGGCTTTGGAAGGTATTGTCAACCATTCAATAATTTCCAGGGAAAGACAGATACATACCTTGGATCTTTTTAGGCCAAACTGGTCAGGGAACCTGGATTCGCGCATGGACCAATGTTCGACGAGACTTTTTCGAATCCTTTGGCAATCTTTACATCTTGAAATGGAGTGTTTGGTGGGCGCTTGGGATGTGTGGAAACTTCCAAGTGGGTAACTACATCCAACCCTTGTGGGAAACCATCCAACCAGTTCAAGGAACAGACCATATTTACAATGGGGCTGTTGAAGCATTGACCACTTTGGCAGGTGAATGAAAACCAAGAGCCACTGAATGTTCTGAATGACAAGGCTAGCGATGGTAATGTACAAATGAGACTTAAGCTTGTTTTGGGCTGACTTCGTTTTTCAATTTTCAATTCAATCGAACGTTAGAGTGAACAGTTATAAAGTCATGCGATCGCAAACTCATTGCACAATCCTTCGCAGAATGAATCCATGGCTTAGTGCATAGGACTTGCCCCCTCTTTCACACCATCTATTGTTGAATTGTTTCAGCTTGGGCTAAAATTTTCATTGGTTAGCCCCATTCTGTTTTTTATCCACAAAAGGGGTGATTCAATACATGCTCACTTGACTTTGATAGATTTCACTACCGACATTCGAGTGCGCTAAAAATTGAAATGGGTAATGTACTCATCACAATTCATATTATTACTAGGGCCCGGAACTATATTTTTTAAAATTGACAATATTTTAAAACTATTTCTTAGTTAATCAAATATTTTCTCAATTTTTAGCAGGATTCGAAAAATTTAAGCAAAATAAATGAATGGTAAATGCTCAAATGAGCTCAACCAACACGAACCAAATATTTTAAAATGTCTACAAAAGAGCATTTGTTCTAAACTTCAGCACTAACAACCTTAACACCTGTCATACACAGAAAAAATTGCGCCATCTATTGGGGCAAACTGAAAATTCTAAGGTGTCAAGGGTGCCTCTAAAAACGATCCATTGTATAAAATTCACTCAAAATATATTGGATCAATTAGTTCACACAGACAAAATTACCAAATCATGTCCTTGTCAAAGAATCTTCTTTAAAATATCCTGCTCATATTACAAACATTTTTGTCTCTTGAAGAAAATACTTCTCCGGGCCCTAATTATTATTTATTGCGTTTTGTTATCGTTAATAATTGGTATTGGTAGCCTTGTCGTCCAAAATTGTTTGTGGTCCTCTTGAAAACTGATCCCTTTCCTCAACGAAATCACATTTTCCAATGTATCTTTGTATATATTGAATTTAGGAGCTACATTAGCCTTTGCTTTGGGGTTTGTCCGATTGAATTGGGTGTTGGTTGGGGAACCTGTTTTGTTCGTATTGTCGGTATTGGACGGTCTTTTATTGCTGACAATCGCCGTGACCGATAAAATCTGGGTGGCATACATTGGATACTTTTTCTTCCGGGCTTGCTATCAAATGCTCATAACCGTAGCCAGGTAAGTACACGGACATGCAAACACTATTTGTTTCAAGATGGACAGTTGTTGGCTATACTGAATATACTTTCTATTGGGGTTTGATAGCTACGAGATCGCTCGTCATATCCGAGATGATTGCTATGGTCTGGTATTTGGATTCAATACCTTCCTGGCCTTGTTGTTTCAAACCATTTTGACGATGGTGGTGGCCGATGATGTTGGATTGGCTTTACCGCCCAGAACTCAGGTAATCATAGAGAAGCTTTTGTTAAGAGCTAAAAAAACGATTAGACTGAACAATAATTTCTATGGAAGCTTTTGTTCGACGTTGATTTTTTAATGTAGCTTGAATGGACAGACTTTTTACCTCAGGTCCGACCTTAGTGTCGACAAAACCTGTGATAGTTTTTTTCGAGACCGGTTACGCTCATTTATGCGCATTTGTTATTTGTTTCAACGTGTTTTTGTGTTACAAATAACCCAGATTTTCTAAAATTATGATTGGCAGTGTCATCTCGAAATCTGCCCGTTCGAATTTTTCCGGGGTCAATCTGAAAAATCTAATTATTCAATTAATCATGACTTCGTGGTATTTTGGAAATATTTTTTTTTGCGTTTCACCAATGGTTACTCTTTTAATAGAAGAACCCATTTCAGGTTGTTTTTAAGATTTCCTCCTTATTCTAGTTTCTCGTGTATGGATGCTTTTGGATCGTGATTGGAGCCATCTTTTTGATCATGTTCATTCGAGCAATGGTCAACCAAAGCCTGTTCCACGAGATCCAGACTCAAGGATTGTGGATCCAACGAGAAATCTGTTCCAATTCTCTGGAACCCAATCGACGCGAAGTTCCTTTGGGCTCCACAGACCCTCAATAGTCGGGGAAACCCTAGCATTTACGAAGTGTCAACGACGTAGTGACCATAAACTAAGCAATAACAATATGAATCAAGTCAACACCGGGAAATGAGGCTAAATTTCTTTTTTTTTTGTAATATGTTACGTGTGTCAAGTACAATAAATCCGAGGATCTGGCATCAAATCAGCCGGACCAACTCGGGGGGGAGTAGAAGTGAGGAAACTGATCGATATGAAATAATAACATTGTGGGCTCTTTCTTTCGCTCAGCTTCAGTTCTTCTTGGGAAGCTTGTATTGGACGTAAGGCACATCGACGTCTTCGCCATCTTTGTCGTTACAGCAAAGCTCGAACACCAACGCCTTCACATATGGGGGTATGGATTTCTTCGACACCGATTCCACCACTTTCGACATGGGCATCTTTAGCCGTTCTTCTCGCTTCTCTGCAATTGAAAGAAAAATCGGGCTCGTAACTTGGGGTTCAGATTTATTGGCCAAATAGGTTGGTTTCAAGCAGGTTCGTATGATTGAATCTCAAACCTTGGGCACGAATACAAGAGTTGAAATTTCTTATAAAACGTAGCCACCCATCCTCAAGTAAAAAAGTCAAAGGGGTACATACAATTTTTGGACAAATGAACCATTTTCAATTTAATTTGCCATGAAATGAGGCATACTAGATGTGCTTTACAATTTCAGATTTATTACCTATTCTTTCTATGAAAAGGCTTTGCATTTTACCAAAAATCTACACCCGTTGCCATAATACTTCGGATTTGCTTAGTAATCCAATTGAAGCCTTGGAAAAGCTCTGGATGAAGAACCAAACTAGTCCAAGCAAGCATTCAACTTCCCCGAAAAAAAGCTTTGAGGTTTACATTCGAAGGTTTTAACTAATCTTGGCAACAATTCAGAACATGAAGCGAAATGTAGGCCTTGAATTAATGAATGCTTGGCCAAGATTTGCGTATAACAGAAAAAGCTAAAATTGGTCGATTTATCACGCCTCACAGAACATGTTAAGTAAAACAAGGCCAATGAAAAAATCAGTTACTTTTAAATCACTTTAGAAAAAGCAAACATTACTTACTTGGTGCCATGAAGAACGAGTAGAGCATGCTGACTCCTTGAGAAAGCATGGTGATCTCCAGTTGTTCCTTCTCCTTGAAATGCTCCAAGAAATCGGCCAATGTCATCTCTTTGTCGCCCTCGTTCTCGAGTACGAATCGATCCCACAAGGTCCACTCTTTGTCGTAGTATTTGCCCACAGGAGCCTTAATTGGATCAGAGAAGGTGATGAAGGGCAGAGCCAAATTGGCAAACCCATTCTTGAACACCTCCACGCTCTTGTGTCCCTGAACCAGTTTGTAGAGTTCCAGAACAACCAAACCAGCCACAAGTGAAGTGGTGGTAGCAATGGCTGGAATGATGCGACCAGCAATCAGTTTGGATTTGTGTCGATCAGCCGGAGCAATGCCATAGTTCTCGGCCCTCAAGTTTGAGGCGGCCACAATGAAGTCCATGTGGAAGTTGGTATCATCGTCCTTCTCGAAATCGAGGCAACTGACTTTCAGACCCTTGAACGAATCACGGGCAGGCAACTCTTGGGCCATTTTGGTCAGGGTTTCTTGATCCGAGGTTTCGGATTGGGCTTGAGCCTGAGCTTCGGCATCATTGGCCGCGATCTTGACTCCATCACGAGGTTTGAAAGGGGGCACATTGACGCGTTTAAGAATGGTGGCAATTTCGGAGTCGTCCTTTGAGCCCACGATGCCGTAAACCTCGGCCATGAGATTGGCGCCGGACTTGACAAAGTCCATATGCACCTGACAATTGGGATCGAATTCCAGGGCCTTTGGACATCGCTTGGGACCAGACCAAAACATTTGGCCACTGGAGGTCTTTTGGTCGGCAGGGAAGTTGTGGAGCAACTGTCGAATTTGGTTGTGATACAATTCTTGAAAGTAGAGTCGGGCCCACGCGACACAATCGGCAAAGTCGGAGGGCTTCTCATCCACCAACATCTTTTTGACCAACTCAATGGTTTCTACGGGTTGAGCACCCTGGAGTCGCATGGTTTTCTCTACGAACTCGGGGTCCTCGAGGTACTGTTTGGCGTTGAGAGGGGCCTGTGAGAAGGTACCTTCAAAGAGATCGCGAGCCCACTGAAGGGTGTGTTCAATTTGGTTAGGGAAGTTCTTCAGAGTGCAAATGGGAATGCTCTTTTCTGGTGGATCCTGAGACGAGCTGTAGGACTCGGTTACATGAGGGATAACCACTTGCGTGTTGCCCTTGGTTCCGAGGGTACCCGACTCCAACAGAGGCAGACCGTAGTACACACACCGACGATCCATGTAGGTTCGGGCTTCGATGTTGTCCAATGCATTGGCCACGCCGTCCAACTCCTCAAAGAAATCATCATGATAGGTGTCTTCAGTTTCAGGTCCTACTCGATTCTCCTGGGATTCTACGTTCATATTAGGATTCATGGCTTTGATAGCAGCCGCTGCAGTGGAGGACTTGGCTTTCTGGACATCCCAGGGCCGGAATAGAAACTGTCGGTTCAAGTTGGACTTTTCAATGCAATCCATGTCGGTGACGATGATTTTGCCATCCTTGGCACCCAAACCCACCATGGCAAAGTTCTTTAACAACTCACATCCAATTGCTCCCGCTCCCACAACGAAATACTTTTGATCGCCCAACTTGGCCTGGAAACTCTTGCCAAACACGGCTATTTGACCGTCATATCTTGAATTCTGAGGGGCGCATTCTTCTTCAGTCAGATTTGAAACATCGGCAGGAAGACATTCTAGAGCGTCAAAGTACATCCATTGCTTCACAGGCATGAATTTGCCGGAGCAGGCCTTCATCACTTCTTGAGCCACAAATCCGCCCATTGCAGCGGCCATGGGACTCACGTCACCGGCGGCTAGTTTAGCAAATTGGGCTTGGAACTTGTCAAAGACCTCATCCACAGGGACTTTCATATATTGCTCGTTGAGTGACTTGGCCAAATCCACGAATTCTTGAGCATCTGCACTACTCCACGGCTTGGGCACTCGTTGGTTCTTCTTGACAAACTCGTGGAGAGTGATGAAGGCCAAATGCATGAGTGCGGGTCGGTCAAACTTGCCAAAGTCGGTGATAAGGAATAGACTGTCGTCTGTGAGGGCATCTTTGAAGCTTTTGAAAGAGACCTTCGTGGGCATTTTCACCTGGGTGGCAATGCCACCTTTAATATAAGGCGAAAATTTGGACACATCCCCGATACTAAAGGTGTAAGGTCCCAAGACCTTGATGGGCATGGGCTTGCAATCATTGAGTTCGGTCATGCCTTCCACCTCGGCAAAGGTGACATGATCGCCGTCCTCAAACCCGTGTCGGGTTTCATCTTGACAAGCCACAATGCCTTGCTCGCTTATGGCCGAGATCATGGCAGTGATGGGTTGCTCACCGGTTGTGTCGATAACGGTGAAATTCTCGCCAAAGTCATTGAAGACTTGGGCGTACAATCCTCGCGTATCCGCAATGATCAGGGCAATATTGCTCTTCCGGGTGATCTCGCTGATCTCCAGCTGCTCCTCCATGGAGCTATTGGTCAAAACTACCACACTGAATTGCTTTATAAAAGCCTCGGTCAGGGGTACAGTAGCCGCCGAAGTGGCCACATAGTTGTTCAATTCCGCCAATTTGGGAAGTGTAACGGACGCACGGTTCTTGCCCACATCCGCTTCGGTCAGATAGAACTGAGAGGACAGATCCTGGATCTCACAATTACCGGAATCGTGCAAAGTCACCGATTTGACCCCGCCTAAGATGACGTTCTTGGCCACTTCCACACCCAGCCCTTTCATACCAGAGACCAACACATTGGACTGAGCCATTTTTTTCATAGCTTCATGTCCCAAAACGTACAATTGACGCGAGTACAGACTCTCATCAATGGCCTCCTGGCCTGTACTTCCATTCTTGGCATGGCCATTGGCCGAATTGCCGTTCTTAGCCTCAGTGGAGGTTGGGCCCGTCATGTTGTTGAATCCGTTACTACTGTTACTGGTCGACCCGTTCTTATGTGGGGAGGTCTCCACTTGGCCTCCGTCGACAGGACCCTCTTCTAGTTTTCGTTTCTTGAGAGCCGGTGGCGAGGAACTTGGCGAGGAAGAAGGATCAGCAACGGCCAGCGGGTGGTTCGAGGTGCCTCTCTGGGACATCTAAGGGCAGACAGACCGCATATAAATGGGACCTGGGCCCGCTGCTTCGCAACTAGCTATGGTGTCGGCCTCTTCGGGGAACACGCTAACGTCGTTTGGCCTCAATTTGACGGCTCTTTGTATGGGGAAAGAAGGTGCTAGCTGTTTTTGCCTGTCTCTCTTTCTCTCTTCTTGTGCAAGCAAACTGCTACCTCTCCTCTATCTATCCGGTACTTGGTGTGTCACTCACTCACTCACTAACTCAGGGACTCGTCTCTTCCAGCCACAAAACGACATGGATCGGGAGAGGAAAAGGGTCCGCGTCGAGCCTATCCATCACCATCATCGCCCGTGGTGAAAGAGAGGTTCTACGCGTCCTTTCCCCCTTTCTTCCTTCAAACCCCAATCACGGTAGGGACGGGCAAAAAGTGCAAAAAAACATGGCCTTTCTCAAAACGAATCTAGGTCCGTATCCAGCTTAACGGCCTGGATTGCCTTGCAAATTCATTGTTCTAGGTTGATCTAAATTAACTTTTTGGACAAAATATTAATGGTGGCGGGCCGTGAGACAAACTTTAAAGCATATCAGCTTTCGGTATCTCCAGGCATTTAGAAGAACGTTTGGCCTTCATTTCCAACAAAAATGGGACAAGCAAAGTGAGAAAAAGATTGTTGATTTTGTGCCTCGTTTCCTTTAAAGAGCCTTTAGTTGCCTTGCGTCTCCTTTTATGTGGAGCGTCTGCTCTTTCTACTCTGCGCTCGATCAAAAAATTGTTTCTAATCATGGCACAAGTTTACACACTATAATTCATCCTGTTGAAAGTGGAAGGTTGATAAAACTTGTGTTCCAAGTACACCATCTAGTGCCACAGAATCTACACTTCAATTAATTGATACAATTTATGGCCAAACACGAAAATAAGACGAGCAACTTGAAATGGCCTTACACGACCTAATTAAGCTCAGGTACAAATTAGTGATGGACCGAAAGGGCTTTCAACCAAAGCTGAAAGTTTCAAATGAAAAGAGCTCTTATCAAAACTGAACCCAACTATTTGCAAACTTAGTTACATGCATAACAGCCCCTAAACATTGAATTGTCTATGCTTTTGAAGTAGAGCAATTGCATGTATTATAAATTCTAAAAAAATGCTTTTGATAGTATGGTACAGAACACTTACATTAGCTCTCACCATGTGTCAGCTTACAGTTTTGGTAGGCAAAATTGAGCCATTTCCAATTTAGAATCAAGAGTATAAATATTTTTGCTAAAACCTTTTTTTGCACAATTTGTCCGCCTCTACATGATCAGAATGTAACTAGATGGCTGCCTCGGCTGAATCTCGTACTTGAGCTCCAAAGCCAGTCGAGCCAGTCAAACAAACACGCTGACTCACTTGGCAACTAGAGCGTGGCAAACAGCAACCACAACAACGAAAACAGGCAACTTAAGGCAGAGGAAGAGGCCGGGA
>CM021317.1:7899767-7913893 GCA_010645155.1 Tigriopus japonicus
CGAATCCAAAATACGTCTTTTGCCGACAGCAAATACTTCCAGGTGTTTCGTGAATCTTGAATTAACTGTCAAATTTTAGTTTCATTGCCAAAGTCCTGTTGAAACATCCCGAGATGAACGGGACGAAGCGTAAAATCCAAACAATCCAAAGATAATCCTGTAGCATGTTTATGCATTTCCAAACTGAATATTTTTTCCATTGAATTGAGAAATATTTTAGTAAAACACTGCTGTTTCACTCAGGAACTCATCTGCAGCACATTTTTAGGTCACGACTTCCAATCAATCGGTTGAAACCGAACCGAATCAAATATAATCAACCAAACTAACGCATAGTTGGACTTTTCAAAAACAGTTCCAAATCCGGACCAATTTCTAGGTCTTTGGGAGGATTTGATCTGAATTGGATCAGATGCAGGGTCCATGGCCAATCTGATTCTAAGCAGAGTTTCAATTAGAGGTGGAAGACACCGGCAATTTCGATATTGACGCCGACACCAACCAAATGGATGAGTGCAATCGGGCGAACTCAACTGGGGATTTTTGAGCTAAAATGGCTAGGGATGCGTCAGAGTCGAGACTAACCCTTCAAAAAGCTCAATTAAAATTCTCGAACCAAATTCGAATTCCTCGTTCAATCGAAACGAACTTTAGCCTTCTGTCACAAATTTAAACTTTGACACACCCGAGCCTAGTTCTGACCCATCCTTAGCCAGTTAGGCTCCCAAAGGTGAGTATTTTGAACCACTCGGTTTGGACATTGCAAAAATTAATGTCCATTCAAATTGGCGAAAATACTTCTCTGCCCTAGTAACCCTTAAATACTTTTCACGAATTTCTTTACAACAAATTTTGCCTCGAGGAGTTTTGAAAAATCATTGAAACCCTCTTTTCCGTAATATTTGCGACTTTCAATGGTTTTTAATCCTAACTGATTCACATAGAGTTACCTTCAAATGAGCTTGGCTTGTTAGTGTAAATTTGACACCAGAACAGATTTAATATCCCTTGAAAAATATTTGGTATTCAATAGCAAATGCAGCAGACAGTTGGCTCGCTTACACGATCAATAATGGACATGGACTATGATAAATTTGTAGTAATAAGAAGGGCCGTACATTGACATTTCGTCTTATAAAAAAAATTCAGAGGGGCGGGAAATAGGCATCAAATCGGCCTCATTTTTGGAATGCATCTGGTATTTTCACCGATATATCAACGGTTCAAAAAATGCCGATTATTTGGGGCTTGGAAATGGTTGTTGGCCCAGCCAAAACAAAAAGAAAATGACGGATTCGTTTGTTTTGCGCACATTCCTTTCGTAAGAAAAAATGGAGTGGGGAAGAGCGTTAGAAAAATAAAATCGGGGTCATGGATATTGGTGGTAATGGAATTGATACTGATGATGTTAAAATGGTGGACGAATCCGCCGAGCGTGTTCACATGATTTAACTTGGACAAATGAGTTTTTCTTGTTTTTGGAGTTGTCGATTTAGATGTGATGTTAATCATTATCGACGCCATTCAGGGAAACCCTGTCACATGAACCAACTGAAGTGCCCCAAAAGGGAATCAGTTGGTCATCAAAATACCATAAGCACCCACAAAGGAAAGGAGTTTCACGGCCAAGGTCCGACATCGTCGGAGTTTGGCCATTATTCCCTCCTTTGAGGGTGCAAAAATAGCAAATGTTATCGGTTTATTTGCGATCAGTGGACTTGAGGATGCCCTCGATGTAAGACTGTTCCAGTTCGTCCACACCGTTGGACTGGATCACCTTGTGCACGCCCACGAAGGCCTTTTTCAGCGTGTCGAATGACGAAGAGTAAATCATCTTCTTCTTGATCTTGGCCGAATCCGGGCACCAAGACATCAGGAACAACTTGGACCTAAAAGAGGTGGAGAAGTCTATGCATTTCTTCGAAATAAAAAAAAGTCTTAAACCCCTTTTGTAACGTAGTCTTTTTAGCCCGTTCTGCACACACCATTTACCAAGGGTAAGTGTTCTGAAATACTGTTCAGAAACTACAAATAAGTTTGAACATGTAAAACAAGACGACACTTACTATAAATCGTACGTCGCTTGGGTCTAAGAAGGTTAAGAAGGTGTATGTCAATAGTTCCAAAATGAAAAACGACACCCAAGTTAAGGTTCGCTATCACTCCGATGACTCATTTCCTTTTTGTAAAACATAAACCAATTTTCGTGCCAATGAGAGACTTCAAAATTGGGACAAAAAGGGCCGCGAAAAGAATTACCGGTAGACCTATCGAATCTGGCAAAAAGAACAGTCAAACCCGTTTATTCACAGAAGTGAGTTCACTTGCCCACACACCTGGTCAAATCAAGAACACGCGCTTTTCTTTCTAGGCGGAAATTGATTACAACAAATTCCGCTTCACTTAAACATCAGTTCCTTATAAAAAGGGAGGATGAACTCTTCAACTATGCATTAGACTACTCTAAAAAAAGCGTGTGGTTGTAGCTGACAAAAACTTCTTTCATATCTGACTTTGGCAAAAATGGTGCAATTGAAAAGGTAGCGGAGACTTACCGGTAAGAGGCTTCGGTGCCTTCGGCTTGTTGAACGTAATCATAATCATATACGGCATAACGACAATCGTCATTCTCCCCATCCTTGACTTGGAGGTCATCTAAGAACTGTTCATAGGTATTGTCGCGATCACCCGTCTGAAAGCAAATGGGATCCCTTACGCATTAAACTGTTGAATCGTCTATTACAGACAATCATGCCATCTCTTTTCCTCAATTTATACTAGCAGCTCTTTCCTCTTGGGCTTGACCTCCTCCCTTTAGCTGGGAATCACTGAAACGTAGCCGGTATCGGGCTGAAATGGCCACACCGGCCGACTGTCGGCCCACCGGGGAAAAAAATCTTTCTCCCGATTTCCAAGAAGCCCCAATCAAGACTTTTTCCGCCCTTTGTCCCCGCTAATTTCGCCCCCAAAAGGTCTAAATGACATTGAGTAGTTACCTTGTCGAGACAGATCTCTCCATCGGCGATTTTGAAGATGGCATAACGGAATTTCTTGTCCTTTTGAATGGCCTGATAAGTGTTCTGGCACTCATTGGTGAGTTTCACACCGGACATCGCCATCTTGCTGGGAGGATTGGGGCGTGTTGGGGGCGGGTCAAAAGTCTCAGAGAGAAGGAGGGGCGGTGGGCAGGGCCGATCTCAAACGGAGGATGAGGCGAAATGCGATTGGCGATCCAACAGACTCCCGAGCACTAAGTAAAGAACGGCCGAACAGAATGTCTAGCGCACTCACAGTCAGTCAGTCAGTAGTTACTCACTGGATCAGTCAGTCAGTCAGTCACTGAGTTTTAATGAAGAGCCAGCCAGACTGCGGCCCACTTTCCATGTTCGGCCCACGAAGATGGGCCGGGGCCGCGGCAGAAATGGCTATGGCGGTAGCTTGGGAAAGAAGGAGAAAAAGAGTGCGCTCGAGGGAATTGAAGGGAGTAGGTGGTGCTGGGTCGGGCTTGAACGGCCCTTGACTTGAGCTCAGACTTGCCATTTAAGGTAATTTTCAGCTCAAAGCCCGGATAAAGAACGCAGTTATTGGTTTCAAATGAGTTTTCTTCAATATTTCACCTCCCTAAAAGAGACTCTGAGAGCAAAAATTTCCCCTCCAATAAGGCGTTATCTAGAATCCACTGTATCCAGGATGGAATACAATATTTCGGCGTGGGATTGACCATTGTACTTGATGTAAATTGTTGAGCAGACAAAGCATTGTCCCGTTTGCTAGACATGGAACTGATTGGACCAAAGCAATATTTTTTTTTAGATTTTTTCAGAAACCCTCCAATGAGAAAAAGTCATTTTTTGACATGCCATTGATAATCGGAATAAATGTGAATTGTTTTTTTTAGGCAAAACATTGTCCCGATATTTTTTTTTATTTTTGGAGAAAACGCCCAATTTTTGGAGATGATCTTTAACCAAACCCATGCGTAAGTTAGAGTTACTTCTCCCAAAAATGTACAATGAATGTTGTTGTTTGAAAACTTCGGCTGAATTATGTCTCTCTCAAAAGCAGGGCTAATGTTTTCAATATTCAGGTTTTTGCTGAACTTGCTCCAGTTTTTTGTTGTCAGTTTGCATTGGCAAAACACAAAAATTTAAAATCCCGATATGAATCCAATCTCAACAATTGTCAAAATCCAATTCTGGGCAAAGTTGCAAAATCTATTCAATGCTTTTCTAAAAAAGGCTAAAATATTTAAATTCCGCAAAACAGGCGCAATGTCTTGAATTTTTATTTAGAAATAATTATAAACTTAAATCTAGGAAACCAAAAATGGGTGGAACTTTTACGCATGAAGCATGAATTTCAACAAAGGTTTTTTAAAATGGTTGGTCGTTATTATTGATTTGATAGCTGTTGTGATCAGGCCTTCATCAGGGCTTCTCACAAGGCGCCAAGGGGGCACTGGCTCAAGTATCTGTGATCTTTAGCGTTTTCAAAGAAAAACTCCACTCCTATGGTACTGTTTGATCTCAATCCCCTCATTTTTTTGTTATTTTGCGTGAGTTAGATATTTGTTATTGCCAATTTTTTATTATAAGTCAGTTGGATAATTCCTTCGAAAAGTAATCATATTTCAAACAACTCCTCAAACTTAACTTGAAACATGAAAGAGAAGATGGACCACACCACACCAACTCATGGTTGAGTTTTTAAAGAAATGTTTAAACCTTTAACTGTATGGCCACTTGAGTTGCAACGCCATATAAATGACGAATATTATTGATACTTAATCCTTTTGGCTTTAATCATGGAATGCTCTTTAATCTGGCTCTTTTCAGCTCTTCCTTGGCATGCCTGTTTTCAAGTCTGCCCACCAACGACTAATGCAATCGGCCGTTCACTCTGTTTCTCTTATTTCCGGCTCTCTAAGTTTAGATTTCATGTCATGTCACACCTAAATGGGACTTATTCATCGATAAGTCTGCCTCATATGTTAAAAATAAGTTATCTTTTATCTTTCCCGATTGCATCAGAAGCACATAACAGCCAGGCATCACTGACCTCATCACCCCGTCTGAGTCATCGTTCAGATGAGCGCACTCGCCATGACCGACTTCCATATATGGGCAATCTCCTTTGTGGCCGGTTTTTTTTTCAGATTCGCCGGGCGGGGAATTCAAAAACACGGTTAGCCCATGTTGAATTTGGTATCTTCCTTGATCCCAAATAAAAGGTTCTTGGAAGTGTCGTTAGTTTTTAGAACTAGAGTGTTTAAATGTAAACGAGTCATTTTTATGACTCGTGAGTCACGAGTCTTTCAGCTCTTGATAAAGAACTCGTGCTCGAATCACACGGGATCCACATTTGGTCTTTAGATCAACATTTATAACTCTAGCAAGTATTCAAAATGACCTTATCTTAACCGTCTTATACCATATAAATACCCAAAATTTCAACTTTTAAAAGACATCAAAATGAATAGGTAATGTTAAAAGTGACAAAATACACATAGATTCCACCAATTGCGGGTTTTCAGCCTCTTTTGCGGTAGTAACTGGACCTACTCCAAAATTGAGAGCCTTTCGATGTGTTTCTTGACTCCTTATTTCAATGATTTCAAATTTACTTGAAATATTTTTGAAAATTAGATAAGACTCCTTTCCTTTCATGGAAAATTTGCGCTTTGAGTCCCACGAGTTGTGCAGTCCTTCAACAAGGTTCTTACAGGGTACCTAATAGAGTTGTTCGTCGGATCCGACAGGTGCTCCAAATTCAATCCGAACTGAATTTTATGATCCGAACGAATCCGAATCCCAAAATTTGTTGTTCAATCCGAACGAATCCGAATCCCAAAATTTGTTGCTCAATCCGAACGAATCCGAATCCCAAAATTTGTTGCTCAATCCGAACGAATCCGAATCCCAAAATTTGTTGCTCAATCGGAACGAATCCGAATCCCAAAATTTGTTGCTCAATCCGAACGAATCCGAATTCCAAAATTTGTTGCTCAATCCGAACGAATCCGAATCCCAGAATTTGCCATGCATTCCGAAAAAAAATCCGAAATCCTAAGTTGAAAGTATTTCGGAAGAGATGTGTTGGAAGTTTAGATTGGGTATTCTAATAACATTTCCTTGGTGTTGAGAATTGTTGTTTATTGTTGAAGGTATGGAGCTTAAATAAAAATCAAGCAAAAATGTTGCTAAATGGAAATATTAAGACCTGAAATTTCGAAATAAATGAACTTAACAGTTCGGATTAGTTTCGGATTATGTCGAATTCGAAAAAATGTTTCGCAAATCCGAATCCGGATCCGAATCCAACATGCTTTGACAAATCCGAAAGAATCCGAATCCGAAAATTCGCGCTGAAATCCGAACGAATCCGACAATTCTTACGTTAATCCGAATGAATCCGAAAAAGTCGGATCCCATGCACAGCTCTAGTACTTAATATCAAGGTATAACTTCTTGACGTCAGAGCGACCAGGAGTTTTTGATTGGATTCGGACACAATCTGAAATAAATCAGGACAGAACCAGACAGATTTAAAAATTTACTTAAAGCTGTAAAATTTGTACCAAAAGGTAGTTTTGGTTTCAACTTTTTGCACATTTTTCTGGAAATGATCAACCTCTCCAAATCTTCCATTAAATTCTAGCGACTTTTTATTTTTTCATTTGCAGTAGCCTCTGAGAATCACTCTTTTAAAGCATTCATTACTGCACAAATTGTCCCTTCAAATGGCCACTGAATGTTTCAAATAATGTAAGGACATTTTCAGACAAACAAAAAATCCAATTCGGACAGAATTAGGAACGAATATATAGCTCGGAAAAACAAAGAAAATTAATTCGGACAGAGTTGGATAATAGTTCTTTTCGAACAACAAAAAAAATTGCCTGAACTAGCTTCGCCCAGTGTGATATGTTGGTGTGTTGTAACAGGAAGAAGATTATATGAATGATAAAATCGAAGAAACCAAAAATATCGAAATCCCCGAAAAACACGTAAACTGCACATATGAAAAAAACGAAAGACCCGCCCAAAAAAAACACTCGAAAAAACGGGCGGGTTTTTCTCGATGCAACCCTGCTTTGGCGCCAATCCAATGACTTTTTGGGCCACGCACTTGTCCTTAGATCATTGTGAAAACTTGTGGGGGGAATCGTGGGACACAAGTCCAATTTGACCCGCCCAAACCATCAACCTTAAGACAAAAGATATCAGATGACCAACACGGACGTGGTCAAGCTGCTGAATTTGGCCTCAAGCACATCAGCGTCCAATTCGTCCTTGGCCACAGCAAAATTGGAAACCAGACATGTTACAAATATTTGAGATAACGGGAATGCCAAGAGTCTGTAATGTATTGTTTATTGCGAAAGAAACAAGAAAAATGAAACATGTTTACATTGTTTACACTTGGCCGTAGGGCCTAAATAAAGGCATGCGATGCGAAGACAATAAAGAAATGCTTTCTACCTATGAAAAAAAGATCTAGAGCCATCTATGAGAGTTAACGGGGTACAAGGCCTAAATCGTGAAAAAAACAAATGCAACGTTTAATGAATGATGTTTTGGTTCTCATTAGCCAAAGATGGGTCATTTCTGAGCTTTTAAATCATTCATTTCACAACTAAACAGCTTTCATTCGGCCATTGTTTTTATCATCTTATCTTTTTTCAATGGCAGAGCCGACACAATCTGGATTTTGGAGTTTTGCAACCAAAAAAGATGAGCATCACTTACGCAAGGAGTACAGATACGGTGAAAACTCTTCAAATCATTCATTCTTTTAAATTCTTCTTTTGCTGAACCCTTAAAGGAACATTTTTCAGGTTTTTTTACATTTATGCCTGATACCCTGTGCAAAATCTGGTTCCGACACAGGTAAAAAGAATACTGACTAGGAGCAGGATTGGCCTGCAATTTGTTCATCAAAATGGGAAATCCGATGCAATGACTTCTTGAGAGAGAGAAAGAGGGCAGCACCTGTCATCATGGGTACCTCCATCCTCTTGCCATCAAGCGAACTTTGTCCTTGACAATGACCTTCTCCTGTAGTGTGGGCACATCAATCTCGAACTCGCACCCCCAATTCCCTAGAACAGAATCAATGTTTGTCAATAGGAGCTGGGATTTCAAGTGGGCCCAAATGCTGCTCAATTATTGTGAATTGCCGCCATATCTCAGCACTTACCCTCGTGATATTCCGTGATCTGGTGCACCACAATTGTACATGTTTGTCCTGCAGATCGCTCTTTGTCGAAATGTATCTCAGGAAACGAAGGGCAAGTCATGTGCTCCACCTTCTTCCGCCCAAATTCACATTTCAGCTGAAAGGAAAACGAAACCACGTTATGAATTGCTGACCGCTCAAACTTGTTTGTTTAAGGAAAACTGCAACTTGCATCTTCCCTACCTAATGTGCATAATACGGACGGATCAAAATGCACTCTGTTACTGCGTTATTGCAGATTAAAGTGTGAAATTTGCAGTGGGTGGCCACTCAATCGCGGCTTTCCGGATCAAAGCCAAGAGTTCCTGGAACAATCCCCAGATTAGGTTCTACACTTCTGATGTAACTTTGCAGAACGGAGCAAGTTTTAGGCCTACAGTACTTAATATCAAAGTTTGGGCGCCTTTGTGGCTTGGAGGCAATCATGTGGAGGTCAAAAGGAACAAAGCACAATGCTTTGATGAGTCGAACGACATTTGACGCGCCAGATCCTTGACAAAAGCTTCAATGAATGATTGCAAAGTTGTCGTTAACCGTCGGGAAATTTTACTCGAACTAGACACCATGATGCAAAAAAATCTTGCTTTTTAACAAACAAGATATCGTCAAGGGACTTGCGTTATCTTTTCTTAATTCGTACTTTTTTCCTACTGTTTTGCCAAGCATTATTGCTTTCCTGTTACTTTCCCATCGTTTTCTGACTTCCAGCTCCTTGATGGCAAGTTTAACTGACTAAACCCTTACACTAAAAATAGGGGACTCTGATGTACATGACTTGGTTGTAGTGTATTGTGGATTTGTAAAAGCTTTTTTGCTTGAGACGTGCAAGTCGGAGAAGTCATGTTTCGGAATACGAAAGTTTCCCTTCTCTAGAATGCGTCCTAACAATCACATCAAAAGTGTTGGCTAGGTTAAAAATGCCCTTTTCAATTCTGACATTCTGATTCTATTGATCTCCAAAATAAGGCTACTTATAACAATTAATTGACATGTTCCAATATTTTGGGTATCTTTTCCAGGCTCAATCTTACCTCGACCAAACTGATCCAAACTTGCCTTTTAACAAAGGTTCCCCTTAATCTGGTGTCGTTTAACTGATCTTAATCCAGATCACAGATGCAGGACTTTTTTTTGCACATAATTGTTGCAAAAAGTCGAACACTCGTTTTTCTTGGCAAGCACAAAATAAAGTTTCTACTTCTGCTTTCCAAAAGTGGAACGCTGAAGTTTGCCTAATCTAATTAAAATAGAGATTTGCTTTCGGACAACTCACTTCCCGGACACCATTACGGGGTGGTTTCCACACACATGTCTTCCATGGCACATTGGTCTGACAACTCAGTCTTGCATCGTCTCCCACGGCCACCACCAATTGTTTGCCGTCCGAATCCGTCCTGCGAACCACGCGATACTCGTCATCCGATGAATCCCGTGAACAACCTTGGCACAGATTATGGGACAGGATAGATGTCAAGCAGAGGACCAAGATCACCCATGTGCTCTGTTGGTTCATTCTTGGAGTCATCTTTGGCCTGATTTAGCTGACACTGTAAAGTTTTCAAATTTAATGAACAGGTTTGAACTGGTTTGGCAAGTCAAAATACGGGAAAATTGCGTTGATTGTGTGATGGATTAGGATTATGAGGATTGAGGATTACGTTACCTTTTGTTAGTGAAGGTGATGATCAGCTCCCAACTGTGGAAGTCTTTACAGAATCAAACCAAGGATAGGCTTTATATAGGGAGAGTCAATGTGACTGTACAATCGAAGCCTCTAGAAAAATAAGGATGAGGACACATCTCCAACTTTTGAACTAACAGGGTGTCTTATTGCAGGGCATTCAATCGAAAGCTATTGATGATTATGAAATTCTTTTTGTTACAATTTTTGACAAGCCCCATACTGAGCTCTAAAACAGTTGGGGAATTAATTGTGATGGAACTGATTCAATGATCTTGTTCGGGAGAGGTCGATTATATTTTAACCATCATTCAAATACATTGGGTCAGACTTGCTTCCACCTTTGGGAGGTTGTTTTCATCTTTTTACCATTAAGGTTTAAAAATGAAAAAAAAGAAAAGTTCTCTAGTTTTGAAGAAAAACTCTTTCCGAAATTGTCCTTTGACAGGTTCGATGAATTGATTCTTGAAACAAACAACTTTTGAAAAGCCTAAACATGGCACAGTTACAAAAACATACTACTTACGAAACCTAGTTATTGGCTACGGCTACTTTAAGTAACGTTGACCCCAAGGGCCACCCTGTTGGTGCATTCTAATAGTGGAAAAATCAAGTTTTTCTCTCTCTTTGCTGACGACTGTCCTGGGTCTGTCACTGGCGAGAAAAGATAATTTACGCCTTGGGACACTGGATTGTGTGGGATCACGTTAGACTGAATCATGAATCGACTTAACAAATTCAGGCAGTGCGAAAACGACGAATCCTTACAAACGCTCTCACACGACTTTAAACTTTTACTACTACTACGCTGTATTTGGAACTCTGTCTCGTGACGAGAGCTCTTTCAGCTCTGAGAATGGCCTCCATTTATTTTATGATGTCGAATTTCAATCATAAAAATGGAGATTTTCCGTTGGTTCCGGAAATCGAACCATGAAATTTGTATCAATTTAGCGAGACCCAATGAAACGAGGTAGTTTCATTAGCAATTCAGTTCGAAGAGAGTCTTCCAGTGAAACGGATGTTGCTGGAACAATTTCGAATAAGTATTTTCCTTTGCCTGGGAGTTTTTCAAGGGTCAAACACACAGACAAACAAGTAATGGGCTGCATGTTGTCAACGTACAGTATTGATGAAATATGTTTCTTGCATTCCAAATTACTAGGAAATGTTCTCAAAGTCCAAGTTTTGGAAATGGACTGGCCCAAACATCGGAGGTTGGCTCGTTTGTTGGGCAACGACTGCGATTCAAATGTGCCCCAGGGTTTATCATCGGTAATGAACGAGAGACAGATCTGGTATGTGTTGAAACAAACCAGGGACCTCAATGGGTTTGGCCCTTGGATCACCAAGTTCCTGGCTGTCGCAGAGGTAAGGTTGCGCTCGAGTTTAATTTGATAGTTCCGTCAAATGGTTTTCGTCTCATCAGGGTGTCTCAATCAGGAGGATTGTGATTGGGGCATGGTTTGTGATGCACTTTCCCAAGAATGTCAATACTTGACATGCCCAGCTCAAATACCCAATGCTCTTCTTGCCTTTGACAATCACCAACCAGGATTGGGCAAAGGAAACGTTATTGGTCAATTTGCCACCCTGAGTTGTGTGCCTGGCTATTTTGTTCAACATCCGGATTCTTTCGTCACCTTGGCGAGAACTGGTTTCCAGTTGAAAGGTTCTCTATAAATTTGAATATGAATGCATTAATAGGGAACTGAGGACAACTTTTTTTGCTGTTCAGATTACAATGTTCAAGTTCAATGTCAGCAATTGGAAAATAATGAAATGGCATGGGTTTTGTTGTATCGACAATCCACGGGGATGGCGGACAATGTATACGGGGATATACTTCATTCGTCTAGCGTTCCTGTTCAATGTCTTCAAGGCTGTCGGTCTGATGCTGGTTGTCCACTTATGAGCACATGCTATGAGAAGCAATGTCTGCCAAAAGTATGCCCTCCTCAGATCCTAGAGGTACCAAATTCCGTTCTGTTGAAGGCCAAGAGTGCCAAGGTTGGAACTGTGGTTAAGGCCCGATGCGATCAAGATTTTGTCATTAAGGTAGCCCAATTGAACAACTTCAATTTTGCCAAAGCCTTAAATTTTGTTGTGCATAGGAAATTGGCTTCAATCGACCGTTTGATATGAAATGTGAACAACCAATTGATCAACGGAAAAGTCCGGGTTGGGTTCTTCACGCGGAACATTTTAACAATTTAAAGTGTGTTCCCAAAGGAACTTGCTCCGTGAATGAAGATTGTCCTGGAAACTCCCAAAATCTTTGGAGATGTATGGAAGGAGTTTGTGTTCAGGATTGTGCCGATGTTCCCAATGGTAAGATTGTTCAGGAGCGTCACGTCAGTTCCAAAACAGGTGAAGAGACTTGTGTGGCCGACGATGAGCCAAGTTTTTCCATATCAAACAAGGCCAAACTTCAATGTGAAGAAGGCTACATCGTTAATAACCCAATCTCTGGAAGTGACAGTGCCAAAATAGTCTGTTCCCATGATTCTCAAGGGTCAAGATGGCGGTATTTGGACATGCCAAAGCAAGTGGCAGAATGCATAAGAGGTTCGAATTCAAATGTATTGGATTTAGTCCGGAATCATTCAAATCTTCTCATCCGATTGATAGGTTGCCTGATCGATTCAGATTGTCCCATGGGAGAGGTTTGTTCAAAGCAGACTGCCATGTGCCAAGAAAGTATGTGCCAGGAATTGGATCCCAATCAATTTCATGGCAAGATTGTCAATCACACATCTGGACCCGCTGACTTTGTTTGTGATCCAGGATTCATTTACATTAATGGTTTGGACCAGGCTGTAAATACGACCAAAGTTATTTGTGGGAGAGATGACGTAAAGAATAAAACGGAGCAGATTTGGATCGAGTTTCAAGGCCAAAGGAGCCTCCGACCATGTCAGCCAGGTTACAATCAAGCTCAACTCCTGAAAAATGTTATGCTCAAGGATAGATAATTTTAGTGAAAAATATCGGTTGTAGGTTGTATGGATGACTTGGGATGTGGTTTCGAAGAGCATTGTGATTCAAGCGTTCACATTTGTCGGCCATCTTCATGTCCTTGTTTGTCAAAAGATCCGAATGCAGTCATCATGGATTGCCAAACCTCAAGGGTTGAAGCGTTTGCATCTGTCCAAATCAAATGTAATCCTGGATACATGTTCAACTTGCCTCTTCAACCTCAGAAGTCCTTGGACCTTATTTGTAATCCCATCAACCAAACGCTTTGCCACGAATCAAGTAAGATTCCGGCATGTTTGAATTAGAAGCATTAGATAAAGTTTGACTTTTAAGGCACCAAGGGTTATCTTGAGGAGCCTCCATTGTGTGAACCTGGCTGTGTTTTGGACTCTGATTGTCCAAAAGAACTCATCTGCCGAAAACGACTTTGCCAGGCGCGTTCATGCGTTGACGGACTTCTTGACCCCAATGCCATGTATAATCGCCTGCCCCAAAGAAACCAGGTTAAAGCTAAAAATTAGATTTGTCTTTAAAGCCATTTATGTCAAGAGTAAGAAGTTTTCTCAGGCGGTGAAGTTTTGCCATCGAAACTTTAAAATATTCAATGGAGTTGACTTGGTTGGAAGCATTCAACTTGAATGTAACCCAGAGGACAAAACCCTTTCTTGGCGTACAAGTACCGGACAAGAAGATCCTCCATGTTTGGAATTGTGTTCTAACTCCACAAAATGCTCTAACCCGGATCAGACTTGCCAAAAGGGTGCTTGTATGAGTACAAAGTGTGACGAGGAAATCCCAAATGGTCAGATTGAAGCCAAAGGGTCAAACGGAGTTCTCGTTTGCAGGTATCACCTCTTATTGCTTATGGAATCAAACACCTCTTAATATGGCACCTTTTTTCAAATTCTAGTCCTGGATACGTCTCCAAAACCAGCCGAGGCTGCAGCTCCGAGATCAATGTTCAATGTGCCTTAAACAGGTTGACCAAATGGGTTTCTGAGGGGGAAATTGCAAGTTGTCAACCAGGATGTTTGAATAACGAATCTTGTAATCAAGGGGAGGAATGTGACCTCAAGAGTTGTCGATGTGTGCCACCTGTTTGTTTTGGACCAAGGAAATTGATTGGAGGAAATATTGAGGGTCCAGCCACAATTCGATTAGGGATGACCGTCACACTGACGTGTTCCCCGGGTTTCATTTTTAGGCGCAATAATCAGGCCTTTAAATC